>JBCAUJ010000008.1:633398-716881 GCA_038406275.1 Cataglyphis albicans | reverse complement strand
ATATACACTTAGAGATTTTTCGATAGCGTCTCTCTCTTCCCTGGATATCCTTTAAGGATGTAGTTTAATGGCCTAACTCTCTATATAGAGGTATCGTATAGACAACGCCCTTATACAAAATAACCCCTTTACAAACGAGGTACCTAACGACGAAGAGATATACTTGTGTGCACAATATTGACGGGCAACAATAATACATCCGCGAGCGATGTGTATTTTTAATAAGTTGAGATTCTTGCGATTTTTTCGCGAAATATAATCGTAGAGACTCGTTAGGATCCGTATTATTAATGGCGCGAAAAGGGAGAGAGAAAGAGAGAAATGATACGGGATATAAACGTTTCAAGCCATTACAAGTAAAGTTCTCTCTATAAAAAAAAAAAAAAAAGAAAAAGAAACCGATACACAAAGACTAATTCTGTAATATTTAAAGGCTAATATAGTAATCTTGTTTTTGAGTGTAGACGGCTCACGCCTTCTCGCGGGCTGGGCGCATTTCTGTCCCTTTAGTTATAATCGTAATAATTGTTTCCGTTATATGAAAGACTACACTGTTTGTCGATTATAATTATAATATATACAAGAGTTGTAAAAAAAAAAACGTAAAATAAATATAAATGATGTAAACATTGAAAAAGAAGAGAGAGAGAGAGAGATGTTAAATAGACATTTCCAAATATATCCTTTAAATACTTCTTTGCATCAATAATTAATAGCGTGATAATATAGAAGAATAGAGATACTAAACAGAAAAAGTATCAAAACTGTCATTTTTTTTTTTTCAGAATTTCAAACTAAAAATTTATGTCCACACAGAGATATAGAACGTTCCCTGTCGAATTGTATCACAGTTTTGACGATATAATTTCCAACTTTGAGCAAATGTTAGTATTAATTAAACAATCTGGCCGATGGCTCATCGCAAAACCGACGTATTAAAAATCACGATAAAAAAAAAAAAAAAATGAAAGATTTGAAAATTCTTGTTTATCATTACTATATAAATTCTATAATTCGCCAGAGAAGATGACGGGAAAAAACCCCTGCGATTTTCAGATTTTTAATTTAGTATATAAAAGAGCAATGGATATATAAATTATTCTCTGATGAATAAATTAAGCGAATAAAACTTGCCTTAATAAAGTGTGATACTGAATTGCTGCGAGATGGAGATTTATCGATTTAAGTATCTTTTTCTCTAATAATTAGAGCGTAATCGTAATATATGTTTCTTTACTTTATCAAACTGGGTGTTAAGCCGGTCTGTCCGCTCTCATTGAGCCTCGATTGCTTTCGAGCGGGTTCATCTCGAGTTGCGCGGCAAGCTCGACTCTCGACATGTAAAGGACCTTCAGTCTTTACTTCTTTAAACGCCGGTGATGGAGTGGACGGGGGTAGGGGCCTCTCGACCGACGGCGGAAGAGGGACGAGTTCGCTTTTATATCGTAGGAACGAGAGCCACTCGAGAGGCCAGGAAGCGTCTAAGGTGAGGGCAACTCCGTGACTATCGTCGAATCTACCGCGGCAATTATTTTTAAACACGCCGCATAGATAGGGATCTCGCGCCAAGTACCGAGAAAGAGAAGGAGACGCGCGGGGGTATCGCGTCTTTATTTATTTTTTTTTTTTACGTATAAATAGCTCAATTACGCGCTACTGCTATACCTAGAGACAATCGGCCGATACAACACGCGTTGGAAAATTGTCGATAAGAAATAGCGGAGATAACGGCATTTTTTTTTTCTCCACGAGCGCTTTCATCCCCCTCGCTTTCGCCGCCTCGGCTCTCGCCCTCTTCTCGCCTCCCGCGTTTCACGCTCGCTCCTTTCCACGGGCGCGCTTTCACGGTGCGCAAATCGAATCAGAACGCCCCCGCAGGGTCGACGACAATGTTATTTGTTAGCGGAAGCGTCGTAGTAACCGGAGGTTGAAACGAGGCCAGATTGCCACTATGATCGAGTTAAACGGCACGTGGGCAGTAAAACGCCGCCGTTGTCTCCGCAACGAACGTATCCTCTCCCTCTCCTTTCCTTCTCTCTCGCGCGCATATTTTTTTCTCTATTCGATCTTCGTTTCGCGAGTCCGCAATTAAGCAGGAATTTTTCGTCGCCTAAAAAGAAAAAAAAAAAAAAAAAAAAAAAAGAGAAGAGTCAAACGCGCAGCCGACGAAAAGTCTCGTCGCGCGCGCGCGTCCAGGTTGACGGCTGAAGGTTTTAGGCGGCTTTATCTCGGGGAGATCGTTGGAGAGCCGCGGATTGACACACGGCGACGTCTTGACAGCTTGTTAGGCTAACAGTTTACCCTCGCGCACCCCTCGCTTTCTCCTCCTCTACCCCACTTTCAAGCGGATTAAATTAATCTTATGCGGATATATCGCCACCCCTCCCCTCCCCCTTCTCTCTCTCAACTCTATTTGATAAATCATTGCTCTCTCGATCGAGCGATTTGCATCGGTCAAGTGCAAAAGTGCCGCTGAATCGCATACTATATAGATTAAGGTACCTTTGCCTACATGTTACACGTTCACGAGGCTACATTCCGGGCTACATCGATAGCCGAACCCCCGGTGACTGAAAATAATGAAAGTAATGGGAACACGCCCACTGCATTTAGCCCGCCGAACTAAAGCGCGCCCGTACCCCCTTGTCGCCGTATCAACCCCTTCCACACGTAGGATCCTATACTGTGTGTATGCCGGCGGCTCTCGTCGGCGCCTTGTTCGCTCTCCTGACGCTTTCTCTCTCCTCGTCCTCTACACTCTCTATATTGGCCATTGTACCTGCCACTTCATTGTCCTTTATTTCATTATTTTCGCCGCATTCCGCTCTCGTCCCCCACGACGGTCGCGCGAATTCTCCCCCTTTATTTACGCACTGTAATAATAGACGTCTTAACGGAATCTAATAAACGTCATAAATGGCCCCCGTGATCTCATTAGTTTACAAGCTTACCTGGCTAGTCGACCGGCGCCTTTCTTCCTCTCCAAATAACGCGATAGTATCTTCCTGCCCGCCGCGCATCAAAGGCCGTCTTCTCTCTCTCGCCCGCGCTTTTATTGTCAAAGCAGTACGGGGGCGTACCCGTTTCATTTGCGAAAATAATCACGACGAGCCAATCGGACGTATCGCATTCCGAAGCAATACGCATTTTCTCCTAAAATCCTTAAAAAGCTACGCAGAAAATACCAATATAAACGTCAATGTATAAACTTCTTCCTCTCCCCCTCCCCCCCCCCACTTGTTGAAAATGAATCTCGCGAATAGATCGTCGTCGTCGTCGTCGTCGTCGTCGTCGTCGTCGACGTCGAGGCCACGATGCGCGCATCTATATCCGATGTATATCCGAGAATGTAGCCCGTGATTTCGTCCCGATAACACGATTACGATATTCTCTCCTCCTCGTCCTCTTTCCGCGTCCCCTTCCCCGCGCGCGAGAAGGGAAACGCGGTGAGGGGTGTGGGATAGTCGGAGGAGGGGGCGGGGGAGGAAAGCGCGGCACCGGCGCCACCCTCTCTCACTCTCTCTATACGTATCCTGCTGTCCCCGACAGCCGAGAGAGTAGCTTCGCTCGCTCTGATCCCTCGCAATTACTTCCCATTATCTGGGTATTAGGATTCACCCCAACTGGAAGCACGACGTGCCCCTATGCCGCTTATACAACGAGACATGTCGCGCGCGCGCTCGTTGGAAAATCCTACCATCCGTGCTCCGCTGCAATATTGTAGCTTTTCTTAACAGGTGTATCCGCTGTCCGATCTAATGTTCCGGCAACAGGTAGCAAAAACAGGACGCGATCGTTATTATGGCGATAATTGTAATCGCGTGAAATTACGCGGGATGTCTCTGAAAGATCTGACAGCTGATCCCGAGGATAAAAATTATGAATCGAACGTGTAGCCGAGAAAACTTTCGAGTTGCAAGAAGGATTTTTAAGATATTAATGATAAATCTTCGAGAATTTATGTATTATCTTGAGATAATTATTTTATATGAATTTTTTATGTCAAAACAAATGTTCAAAATGGCTTCCTGGAACAATGATACACATCTTAAAACGTTTTATGATGGATCGTCGAACATAATCTGCTCAAAACATGATCTTCGTATCTGACAAGTGAATTTTCCAAAATCATATTATGCGTAGATTTTAAACAATTTCCATTTTGAACACTTGATTTAATGCAAACTTCATTTAATATAAAATATGCGATAATTATTTTAATGGAAGATAAATTCTTGAAAATTTATTATCAATTAATAAATTCATATAAAAAATAAATTTGCGACAGTTATTTATAAAAGATAAACTTTCAAAAATTCATTCTTCCGGTTTGGCTTTTCAATCTTTCAGAAACATGCTATATATGACATGATAGTCAAATTTATTAATTGTTCTCGATTGCCGTTGTAACTATGACAAACAAGCCTCAGTGTCATTAATGAAGCAAATAGGATCCACACTCACGGTCCCCCTTGTTTCCTCATATTCATCGGCTCGTTAACTTCCGCGAAAATGTCCCGAGGAGACACCGAAATGTCGCGTCGACGATTAACGAAACGATTACGTAGAGAGACCCTGGGCGTCGTTACGCAGGACGCAAATTAAATGTCAATGTCGACATATTTTTGATATACGTTCCGGGAATCTCGTTGTCGTCAAATTTTTATGTTATAAATTACGCTCTTCTAAAAAAATCGACGCCGATTCTCTCTTCTCCACACACACAAAAGAGACACTTAGAAATATAATTTAAAAGAAAAAAAAAATTATTATCTAGAGAAACGATCGAGGAAGAACAAACGTATACACACATATCGCGTTATAGAGCATGATAGTTTAATTCTCAACGAAAACCACGGCCTATTTTTATACACTTGACTATAAAAGGTAACAACAGACCAAATACCGTATTTCTCTTTATATCGTATTTTAGCTATATAAAAAGTAGATTTCGGGAAAACACCGGGGGTAAAATTCCAGTTCCATCCGGCGACGATTCCGGATCCATCGAATTCGCAATGGCCGTATATAAATACCTCTCAAGATATAAGACGGTTGCTTTCATCTCTTTCTCTTGAACCGGACGATCTCTGTGAAATTCCATGATGTTCTCCGTATTACGCGGCGAAGCTTTAGCTCTTAAAATTTCGATAAATCTGCTCGAAACATTCTATCTCGAACGTGCGAGGATTATCTTTTTTTCTTCTCTACGTATATGTTGCCGTATTATTCCGGGTAAGAAAAACGAGAGGGAACATCTCGAGATCAGAACATGTCTCAGCGATGCGTCGGACGTTGGGCGGAATGTTGGCTGTTGCCGTGCTGATGATGCGGTTGATGATGGAGGCCGATCAGGTGCGGGTGAGGATGCTGCGGATGAATCGCCGCGTGATGGGTTCTCGGCGGCGTCCCGGAGCGTCTGGACGGAGCGCCGCTTCGCGTCGACGTTGGCGTCGATGTCGGTGTCGGTGCCGGCGTCGCCGTCGGCGTCGGAATCGGCGATGGCGTCTCGTCACCCAACACGTCGATCTCGTCGTCGTCCTCATCGTCGGAATCCGCGGGCGCGTCGCTGCTCGCGCGCGATTCGCGCCCGCCGCTCAGCGAAAAATCTACCGGACGTTCTGTTGACACAAATTATTATCGATCAGAGTTTTTTAAGAGCCTCATCCGTTCCAAGACTCGGGAAAAAAGATCCATATATAATCCAATGTAAATATATATAATTATGCATTGAATATCTCTCCTATGTTTTCTTTCTCTCTTGTATAATCTCTGTCCGTATTAAATATATAAATAATTATATATTTATAATAATATATAAATTGATAATATATGGATTATATATGGAAATTATTTCTTCAAGTTTTACTTAAAAAAAAAACCAACCTGTGAAATCTACTTTTCTGATTATTTTTTTTATTACTTTTCCTTTATATATATAGACAGAGATTATACTGGAAAAAGAAAATACATAAATTTTTTTTATACACTATTAATACTTCGCCAATGTATATTTGCGATTTCGTTTTGCTTTAAAGGATACGAGATGGTCGCTCTTATTCTCTCGAAATTTGAATGAAAATCAGATCCGCGCCTACGTCATCGCCTACGGCCTACCGATAGCCCTTAACAGCGAACAATCGAGAATATAGAGATCTGACCGAGCACTTAGCGGGTAATTGAGCAATTTTCTCCAAGACAGGGGTGTAGGAAGCGAAACGAGACGAGAAGCGAAAGAGAGAACGTCGCCGAAGGAGGGAACGAATCTCTCCCGGGGTTCCTTACATAGCCCCGGCCCAGTCTAAAGACGCCAAGGCGGTCTTGTACGTGCACTTGTACCACACCATCCCTCCTTCTCCACGATATCTCTCCTTCTTGGTCGCTACCAAGGAGACGTCTATGTAACTCGGTTAGCCCACCCCCTATCAGAGAACGGAGCCATCTTGTCTACCGAGGCGAACAACTTTATATAGCATACAGATTGCTACGCGCGGGTCAAACTATTTAAATCGCTCGAAATGGTATCTCGTGCGCGGTCTCGTTAAACGATCACTTTTATATCCCAAAGGAGAAAAAGGGAAATAAATAAAAAAAAAAATATATATATATATACCATATTTGCTACAGTAACTCTGGACGAAACTCTCCGCGAGTTTGTAACATTTGCGATGCGTGGGCGTCATGCCGGACGAGCGATTTACAGTAATATCCCCGGAATGCGACACGCATTATTACACAGATATACGGTTAATGATTATAGTTCCTCGCGACGTAACCACGGTTACGGTCTGGCTAGTTAAGCCAGAACTTGCGTAATTTATTGTCAGCGGTATTTTGGTTGCGTTATATGCAGATATCCGCCCCATTAGCGTGACAACGGGGAAGTATTTAACGACAACCGACCGTTATAACGCGCGGCTGGTCCCCGGGACCAGATTAACCGATAACTACGGTTTATTAATCCCCGACGCAGCCGCGTCTGCGTATCGATTCGATCCATAGTTTGTTTAACATTCCGAGTTGTATATATATATATATATATATATATATATATATATATGTATATACATACATATATGCACACACACGTAGCCCTATTTTTCTCCTCCGTGTATTTGATTATTACTATCGCTATTAATACCGTATATTATGATATATCGAAGATTACATGCGCATTTCACGCCAATCTCGTGGTGCAATTCGTAAAAGTGACGTATAAGCGTCACTCTTATATATATATATATATATTATTTTTTATCATAGGCAGCGCCAGCCATTCATGAATTCGCGCTTATCTAGGACATAGTGTCATTAATCCAAATCAATTGACCCACGGCGCGGGAATATACTGTTCGCAGCTGTTTATCGAGAGGTCGATACGCGCAGATTTAATTTAGCGACTATTAAATTATACGTTGCGGAAATTCCGCAGATACCGATGATTGCGACGTCTCTCTGAGCATTATCGTTTGATAAGCGTTCGAATCTATTCCAACTTACACTTTGCTTGCCGGAATCGTGCTTGTATATGCAATATAATCGTTGTATTTTCGTTAATTTTGTCATTTGATTCTAATTTTCGTTGCGCTGAAAATTCGAGTCAGCCAAATTTTCGCAAAACTTGGTCAAAATGTGGATGCAACTTACCAGCAGGCGATGTAACGGATATCGATTGTTGTCCCGAATTAGAATTGCTTCCGCTACTTATGTTCTGTTTCCTCAATTGCTTCTTATGTTTCATCCGCCGATTCTGGAACCACGTTTTCACCTGAGTCTCGGACAAGTGTAACGCAGCCGCGAGCTCTACCCTTTCGGGCGTGCTCAGGTATCTCTGTATCTCGAATCTGGCTTCCAAACCTGCCAGTTGTTGATCGCTAAACACCTGAAATTTTAAAGAAGCAAATTATAGTATCTCGACAAAATTAAAAGAGAGAGAAAGAAAACGTATATTTAAAACGCTCTGGGACGATATTCCCTCAAGCGCAGCTAAAACAGGAAGGTACAATTAAAATAATAAATTAATAAAATAATAAATAAAAACAAATAAAATATAAATATATACATGTGTATCATTTTTGACATGTGAGTATACAATACATTGTTCTCGTGTGTATATACCTGAGTATGTACGCGAATGTAGTGAAAAAAATCCAGCGAAAAATATGTATAAGAGAAAGAGAAAGAGAGAGAGATAAGTTGCAAAATAATATACAAAATCAATTTATATTCGATTCACATCTTCAGCTATCTTAAAATCAACAATTAATTATTGGATCAATTTAGAGCTGCTGGTCAATAGAAATGCAAAGTTTGGATTCTCATTTTCGAAAAATAGGGAAGATCGATCTGCGAAGAGGATCGATGGAGAAAGTGTACTCACAGTTCGAGCCTTTCGTCGCCGACAGTGCTTCAAGGCCGCTAGCTCCCCGACCCCCGGTACCACACCGACTCCCATGCCGGCACTACCGAAGAGCGGTCCCAGGAAAAAGGCCGCCGCAGCGGGCGGCGCCGCGGGATAACCGGGTAACAGACTAGCAAACTGCTGATATTGATGATGCTGCCCGTGTGCGGATGTCGACGTCAGATGATGCTGATGATGTAATTGATGATGATGTGGATGATGGGGAGTGACGGTGCCACGACTAAGGATATCCTCGATGAGGAACGATGTCCTGCTGGCGGAGGTTCCGTTCTGACCTGGTTGTGCTTGTTGCTGCTGACAGGTGGAAGACTGCATCTTCCCTTTCTCGTGCTCTGTACACAACTCTCTGTACGCGATTAGGGCGGACGTTTCGCGATTACATCCTCGCCTTGTAATTAAAGCGAAATCTTCATACCACCTAGGTAGAAGAACGATGGAGAAAAATATGCCACTTTCTCGAAACCAGTCACTCTCTTTCCGTGCACATCGGTCTATAATGCACGCGCGCACACCTCAGCCTGGTTGACTAATTTAGGCGGCGTTCATCTCGCGAAAATCCCGAGGTCGAATTGATCGCCGTGAGATCAAAGCACGAATCGCGAGGGACTCACCAGCCCGTTCACTGTCGTTCGCCGACAACGTTAAGGGTCGCGTATCGGTGCGCTCGCGGTACGATTTCAACCCCCTGTGCGCGCTCATCACCCCTCCTGTCCCTCCCGCCGAGGAAGAGGGTGAAGGCTTCAAGTCTATCAGAGGCCTGGCGTCCCCGCATTGGCCGGCGTCGCGACGCTCGTTGTCACTCCGGGTTGGCCCTGCGCGGCACTCGGGGCGGGACTTGGCCGTGCGTTTCCATGGACACGGAAGCTCCAGAGTATTCATGAATCCGACGTTATACATCCCTGCAAGGACGGAAAGAGGCTATGGAGGAGGAGGAGGAGGAGGAGGAGGAGATACAGATCGTTCTGTATCCGTGCGATTTTCTCTCTCCATTCTATCGTTCACCTCAACACGTACATAATAATGCAAGAGTACGCGTAAGAGTGTACGTTCCCCGAAAACCATCCACTCGCTTCTCCGATGGTGCATCCGTCCGTTGTACGTTTCGCGACGCGACGATCTCGCGTGTATACATGTCAAAAAGGATCTCTCTGTTTCCGTTTCTTTGTATATGATACGATAGACAAAGTTTCACAATCTGTCGAGTGTTTTATATTTTTTTACTCGCCCGCGATTGGTGAAAATATCGTGAAACGCGGTCTGGAATCTTCTCGAATGTCTTGTTATCGTGCGTCGCGTCACATCGTCGAACATGACTAAATCCTTCGCTCGATATCAATATTGAATCTTGGACGAACGGGGAGAAGCGGTGGATTAAATTATTTATCGGATCATGTATATACGGCGCACTCTCTTCAAATGGCGGTACATTCTACGCGCTGCGTCATCTTCATAGTAGATGATAAACAACATGTACAAGCAATGCGAGTTTAATAGAGAACAATGATAGCGTTCTATTCAATTATCGTCTGGAAATAAACATATGTAATAAACATAACGTAAAAATATTAAGGAAAAAAATCAAAAATGGAGAGAATATGTAAAAGAAGAAGAAAAAGGGGATGAGCGAAAAGAGGGTACCTTTATAGTTTAGCGGTCACGTTAATCTCGATCGGGCTCTCTCCGAATCTCCAACACAAATGTCGTACTATCGCGACGACGACGAGAGCTGGGGTATGATTAGGGTTCGAGGAACGCGTGTCGACATTTAGACGGGGTTGCTCCTGCGATTATTGAGTAAATTAACGTCGCGGTAATTGCGTTACCGGCGCGTGTCCATCCGTCCGCTCGGCGTAGCGTCACCTCGCCCTCATCCCGTAGCTCCCTTTTCCTCTCCCCTCCGCGCATCTATACTACTGTGGCAGAGCCGCCCTCCGGCTAGCTCGCTTGTAAAGCCGAAAATCCATCCTGTCCGAAGTTTCGACGGAGGCTCGAGACACGTCCTTTTGCCTAGCTCTCGTGAATCCTCCGGGGACTCGTTAGATGGAAAAGAGCGACACGCATTGATTTTCAGGTTGTTTATTACATAAAGCCATAATAAACTCTACGCGTTTCACTAATGCGCTCATTAGAACGGAATGTACATATATATATATGCGCTCTCTCGATGTGATTGAGAGATTTATAGCCTAAGAAAATATATATAAAAGATATTTGAAAAAACTATATTGTTAGACTAGACTAGATATTTTCAATACATATACATGTGTCATATATACTACGAATTTCGCTGCTGTTTGATGATGAATATAATCGCATCTTGCGTCCATTAATGTTTAAAAAATATAACAAAGAGATTTTTTTTATCTACCTTAACATATTAATGGATATGTGGGATTATCAAATGTCATCATCGTTGGAAGCGCGCTTATAAAAGGCGCGCGAGAAAGTGGCGGGACCCTGCGAATCGCAGAAGAAGAAGCCGCGTCGCCAGAAGACGAAGAGCGCCATGCCGACCGGAATGGCAATGAGTAGGCCGATCAGCATCCCTACAAGTATCGCGGCGTCCTTCTCTGGTCGCGCGTCGTACAGATCCAAGCAGCGTAGATGTCGTCCGGCCAGGGAAACGAGAGTCTTACCCGCGTGTTCCGGCGGTGCGGAACAGGTGAGCTCGTCTATTTCGGCCGTCGCTTTCTGCTTAGCCGCGTATTCCGGCAATATAGTTCTGATCTGTGAGCGGAAAGGATTTATCTTAATCGTCGAATTCAATTTTTTCGCGTAAAAATTAGTTTATTATCCAGCAATGATAAAAACACTTCTCTTCCTCTCTCAATTTTTTTCGCGATCGCTTAGAGTCAATTATAAATTCATTGCGTAAAATCAATATTTCGAATTAATCACATTTATGTTTTTAATCGCAATAATGTTTAATAATTGCTTTTTTTTTAGATAAGTTTGTATTGATACTTGGCGTGCGTTTAAAAAGATTTTATTTTCGATTACGTCGGGACTCACCAGATATTGATTGCGACAATCGCAACTCCAAGGGTTGTGCATCAGATGCAATTCTTCGAGTCTGTCCCATTTGTCGAGGAGTAACATCGGCAAGATTCGTAAGGCGTTAGACGATAGATCCAGTTTCTTTAACAACGGCCACGACATCCCTTCATCTGTCTACAAAATTGTAGATAATCTTCATATTATTAATTTGTCGCATATATCTCTTTCCGATTAATTAAGTTCGATATACCGAAATCGCAATTGCGTATTCCCCAATCATTTCAAATTTCTTGCAATTTCGCACGCGGAGATCTTCCAGACCGATTAATGCTGATAAGCCGCCATTTCTAATCATCGTTAAACTTGGCATATTGCACAGACTGAGCTCCCGTAGTTTCGTCAAGTTGGGAAAAGCGTTCGCGCTATCGATAATATGTATCGGATTATCGTCTAAACTTAGGTATTCCAAGGCTCCGGCTTCCTCTAAAGGTCTGGGCAAAACTCCGAGCTCGTTGCCGGCTAAATTTAGTCTCTTTAAATATCTACAAACAAGAAAAAAACGGTAAAATCTTGAGAAATGTTCATATTTAAAGAGACTGGTTTTACAAAATAAAAAAAAAAACTACAACACACACACACATACGTACGCACTCTCTCTCTCTCTCATGTAATTAAAATACGCGTTTTCGCATTTCTTACTTGGCATTGTGAAATTGAAGATTTGGTAGTTCCTTCAACTGGCAATAACTGATATCTAATTCCCGCAAGTACGATAAGCTACTGATAGCTATAGATGTACGATAATCGAATACGCCAAAAGGATTCCCGGAGAGATTCAACACTTCGATGTCGGTGATGTGTTCGAATACACTCTGATGCAACCAGTGGAGTATGTTATTAGCTAGGTTCAATACTTTTAACGGTAAAGGCTCATACGCTTCTGGTTTGAACTGGCCCTAAAACGGAAATAATAAGCTTGTCTAGGATAAACGGATAGAAAGACGGGAAAGAATAGAAGACAAGGACAGAAAATTTTTCAAAGTTTTTTCGATTAATAAAATAATTAAATGATCTATCGCAGCATAAAAATAAATATAATTGCAACATTTTTATCAGCTTTATTTCTATTGATTCTAAAACTGAATATTATCTTACCAGATCTGAAGAATTTAGGAAGATTTTTGATATTCCATAAATTTCTCATGAATTTATTTTATCAATTTAAGCCGAATGCAAAAAAAGCATCAAGTTTACTATTTCCGACTGAATAAATAATTTATATACTTGTTGACGATATATTTTTAAAATCTAATCGGGGAAAAAATAAAGAAAATTTCACTGCTATTCAGAACAATAAAATCATACATCTAAACATAAAATTTATAATTAAAATTAAAAGCTTTCGTCAAAGAGTATTTCTTGCTAATCGATGAATCATGATCAGACGAAAACTACGTTCGTCTCTTCCCGATATTAATGTATTAACTCGCGATACTATCTCTCATTACCTCGAAAATATGCGGCCGTAGCTGTTCTGACGTGATCTGGTTATTACTCAAATCCAATTCGGTAAGATTAACGAGCTCCTTAAAAGCGTGACGATCGATCGTGACGATTTGATTTTTTCTGAGAATTATCTTATTGACGATTATCATTGGGAAAGGCGTGACGTGTACCAAGCGATTTTGCTCGAACGAAATCTCTTTAGCCGTTACGTTCACCCACTGTCTGTCCTCAAAGTGATTTTCCAAATTTCTATTACTGCAGTTTACATTGCCATCTAAACACATGTAACGTTTTTAATATTATTATCATAATTATATAATATAATTATTAATTTCTTTTAGCACCGCGAGGCAATTTAAAACAAGCTTCCATTACTTGAAGCGCATAAGATGAAATATTCTTTTATTAAATGTCATATGAAACAAAATTTTGACGTTTCGACTACCTGTACAAGCGCACATGGTGCATAAGCTCGTTGATTCCGGTGTAGAATTTTCAATCTCATTGTCATTCGCATCTGCAGTCAAATTTTTTATAACAATGTTCTCGCACTTTGACAGAAGAAATAGCGCGAGCAGAGGAATCGATATTTGGAAATTCATCCTTATAGCGGAAGGATGGTAACTGTAAGTTCTCTCGTTAAACGGCGTTTACTGAAACTGGCCCAACCGTATCTACGCATCTTTGCGTACGATAACAAAGTACAGTGATAAGATAATGCTCGACAATTACTCATCGCTCGAGGCAGGTGAGGGAAATAGCTCTTTTCTCGATAATATCCAAGTCGTAAAGCGGTGATTTTATACTTTTATAACAGCGCAAATCATGCCATTTATTTATAAAGTATAGCATCTAAATTTGAAATCGCTAGATTTCCTAAACATGTAACTTATTACGTTGCTTTCCATTTACATCAAAATTCAGATAATTCTCACTTGTGACGTCAGTTAAATGCACGTTCCTTTTGCTGAGAAAGTGAGGATTCAACTGAGTTTCTGCACACGATCGAGACCGTGTGCTTAAATCTAATAGATTCACATGGAAAAGTAAGGTTATGAATCTGCAATCACTTGCGCGTTCCTTTTACTCAATGAACAATTGACATTTTATCTGAGCATAAAATGCTCACATAACTGACTCAGTATCATTTGAGTGCAAATGGAAAAGGAACTATTGTTTACTACTATTGTTTTATATATCGGTAAATATCTTGTGTAATAGAAATGAAAAATATTTCTTACATGTGCGATAAGCAAAGCGAAAAATCTATCGGTGAAATATCTAATGGGGTTACGTATACTTTTCAAAGTTGATTCTTTCGAGTAATTAATCGCCAATTGAAATCGCAATCCGTTAAAGTGACGATCGATTGCTAAGAAAAAGTGGCGCTTCAATGTCAAAATGATTATCAGTGGCATCTTCAGCATCTTCGTGGAACACGAGACAATTGATGAACTTACCGTCTGTCATCGTACGAAAAAAAAATGTATGTATAAAAGAAAACACACATTTCATGAAGTATCAATCTCTGTTAATAGAATGACAATTTTAATAATTATAAAATAGCTTTAATAATTATAAAATAAAGTCGTTTAGCTCGATTTTCTTTGTCTCTTAAAAATTTTAATGTAATACATGTTGCGCATTCCATTAATATATCTTGAGAAAAAAAAATCATTGATTATAGCTATGATATTTTTTGTATAAAATGCTAATTATTCATTTTTATTAATACATATACCTACATAAATAACAACTGATATATCCAGCTATAACCTAATATATCTAATCATATTGTTCGAAATCCACAAACCTAAACATGTCAAGGCCTTGGTTCCTCTTTATCACGGATATCTTTTACTTAGATACGCGGAAATAGAGAAGAAAGTGAAGATAAAGTAAAATGGAATGAAATACCATGAAAATAACGCAATATGTTCAAGGTGAAGTGAACTCGAAATGTATACAGGACGCAGGAATGCGGGACACGCGTGGCGCCATCTGTCGCACAACAGGAGGCATCTCGATAGAGCGCCGCCGCCGCGGTAGCGAGAAACCTTCGCGAAAAGTATTGAATCGGTGACGTCACAAAAGACGAGACGGTGAAAGGAGGCGGACGGGGTGGACGGACGGTCGTGCGTTGAAAAATGTCCGGTTACTTGAATTTATCGTCTACGTGAAGAGAGAATAAGCGTGGGTAAACACGAGTTTCGCGAACGACACCGGCGTGCGAACCGGCGAGTGAAAGTCCACGAGACGGACGTCGTCGTTCCCAGGGCACGTGTAGTAAGCGAGAGGGAACCAAAAGTGCTCGAGTCGCTCTCGCGACTCCTGTGTGACGGTTCGATATCGCATCGCATCGTAAAGTTGCGATAAAATAAAACAAGGCGAACGCGGTCACGCGCGCGCGGGGACGTATCGCGCCAAGAGTGCCGAGGATCGCAGCTGGATCTCTCACGATCTGTCACGGTAAGATAACGGCGTTATTTACCCGATCCCATTCGACTCGAATTTCGCGATTCATCGGCGAATCTCGCTCTCCCGTCGTTTTTCATCCGCGAGGAGGTTAGGTTCGCCCATTCGTTCGTTCGTTTTCTCGGCAAATCTCTCTACTCCCTTTACGCGTGCGGCCAGTGAACGCCCATTTTTTTCAAAGGGATTTTCGAATCGCGCGTGTCGGTCGCGAGCCCTCTCGCCATCGTCATCCTCGCGTTTCGTTCTTCTCCCGGGATCGTCACCGATCCTACGAATGCACATTCTCATCGTCAGATAGAGATCCGAGGATTTGTTTGGTAATCGAAATTGTATCGAGTTGTGCCCTTTAATCTGTCGTTAAAAGATAGCATTATTCCTCGCGGAATATTGTTGCGTCGCTGACGTCCGCTTATGATGTAGCACTTTAACTCGCGATGTTTTTATTCAAATTTAATTCTCGTCCTCCCTCTCTCTTTCGGATAACGTAGAAAATCACGATGCACGATGAAGAATTTTCATTTTCGAATTTCTAGGAACGTGTGTAAATAAACATGAATATGTATACGTCGAATGTATCGCTCCCTATATAATCAGCCTTCATGTCGTTCGACATTTTTGTACGAGAAACGACGAATAGCCTCCGAGCGATCTTGTTTGTTAAATATGAATCGGTACAGATGTTACGATAGTACTCCGATAGAACCTATTTTCGAGTCAGCTGATGACTTTTTCATGTACGTTTAATCATACTCTTGCGTCATACTCGTTGATTCTTCCGATCATCTCGTTTAAATGTAATAGTTACGAGAAACGCATCCTTCAGACTCCTCTCCCGACGGTCCTAGGAGAGAGAAAGAGAGAGAGAGAGAGTAAGAGAGATTATTCTTATTAGTTATCGAACGAGAAATGACAAGTTGGGAAGAGAGACGAAGCGAGGAGAGGAGGTGCGGTCTCCGCTTCCGCGAGTGTAACATCCGTAGGGCGTGTGTTTTAACTATACGACGACTTTTTTTTACCTCGCTTGTGCGCGGGACGTCGAGTTGCGTAGATCGCGCGCAACTTGATGAAGGAAAGAGAGAGAGAGAGAGAGAAAGGTTAGGCCTCAGTCGTTGATCGACGGGTAGTAAACACGGTGCCGGGCGCCGCGTCTCCTCCGCCGATTTCTGCGTAGCGAGAATAGACACGTGCTTCGCAATTGATGTACAATGGAAACGCGTAATAAAAAAATAAACACTCGTTCTTTTTCTTTTTATTTTTTTTTCTCGATTAGCTCATGATAAGATCGAATGAAACTCGCGCTCGAGAGTTTCTCGGCTCTTCAGAGAATGACGAGGCGAATCCGAATAACGATCTCACTTTAGTGATAAATATCTTTTATCTCTCTTTAGAATTGTATCTATTTCCTTTTTTTTTTTTTTTTTTTTTTAATTGAATTCTCGGATATGCATCGCATTATTTGTATTCTAAGAAAATCAGTTTAGAATATTTTCATCATCTGAATATATTTCACTCGGGAATGAAGGAAAATATCTATGCGATTTTCCGAAGGTTTAATGTCGTATTTTTTTTTTTTTTTTGCCGGAGGCATTATTTATTCACGTCGAAAGAGATATGTCGTCCGAAATCGATGGAGGCCCCTAACGCCGATGGCGCCGATGCTGTCTAATGATGACATTTAAATGCGGTGCCGCATCGTTCGGTTGTTCGCGCGGCGCGGCAGGAGGCGAGGATATTTTTTTTTCTTTCCTTCGTTTACTTTTTTTTTTTTTATTGATCCTTGTCTTTTTTGCGCTTTAATTTCCCTCCTCCGTTTCTCACACACATTAAAACTTCACATTACGAATTAAAAACATTTATATAGAACGATTTTTAATGCCGAACAATATGACGATAGAGATGAAAAACTCGATAATTTGATTGCGATTTTGCCTTTTCTCAGCTCATTGTCTCAGATTAAGCGGTCTTGGACGAGGAGATCTGGAATTGAAGAAAATGAAGATTGCCAAGGGGGAATGATAGGTAAGAGCACGCTTAAAAGGAGAGACGACGACAAGATCGATGTCGATTAGAAGAGTGACGAATCCGCGAAAACGTGCGACAGGATGCAAGAGGGTAACACCGCCGTTGCGCTAGCGATGGTGACTCCCGGATACGATCAGGACCCTGCGAGTGGGGTCGCCGATTATACGACTCATCAAGATCAGGCCCAGTTCGAGTCTGACAAGAGAGCCGTATATAAGCATCCGCTCTTCCCGTTGCTGGCGTTACTCTTCGAAAGATGCGAACAGGCAACCCAGAGCTCGGACAATTCCACGTCCGAAAGCTTCAACATGGATATACAGGCTTTCGTCCAGCACCAAGAAAGAGACCGAAAGCCTTTCCTGATCAATGACCCCGAGATTGACGGTTTGGTAAGACTGAATGAAATGCCTTTTTGTAGTGTTTGTTTTGTTCTTTAGTTGTTTTTCTAGTTACTAGTAGTATTCGATGCGCTTGTATAGTAGAATCGAGATCGCGACTCGGGGAACAAATGAAGCGCACGTGAAAAGACGATCGTCATTAATGAAAATCGAAACTCGTTCCTCTCGCGGACATTGCAGATGATCAAGGCGATACAGGTGCTGCGCATCCACCTTCTGGAATTGGAGAAGGTGCAGGAGCTGTGCAAAGACTTTTGCAACAGGTACATTACATGCCTGAAGGGCAAGATGCAGAGCGAGAACCTGTTACGCAGCGACTACAGCCACCATGGACACGATATGGGTCCGTCGAGTGGCAGCAATGGCAGCAGTCCGTTGCAGGTTAGACGTTTGTCCGATATACGCCCCCGGTCTGTCTACTCCCCTTACCAACGTAGATATCCTTATAGTCGAAGGGATGTACGCGCGGGAGTGGCAAGGGTTATAATTCGCCGCTTCATCGCGAGATTCATCAATCGATGAATCGATCTTGTATACCACGCCACGAGCGTACATCTCTTGAGATGATTACAAAATTCCCATCCCTGCTCTCTGACGGCTAGTTGAGACATATATTTGCCAGGTGCTGTCATCTACAGGCAATGATGTTGAGTCGGGAGCTAACGGATTCAGAGTGAGCCGGGGGGACTCCGGACTGGCGGAGAACGACGGCGCGAATCCGCGAGAAGAGAGCGATAATCACGATAATCAACCGGTTCGATCGTCGTCTTCCGCCATCCAGCGCAACTCGAGCAAATCCGCTAGCCAAGACCACGATGATCCACTCTCACCGTCCGCGGTGCACGGAAGCACGCCTCTCTCGCAGATCGGGGCGCATGGATGCGCCCCGGTTAACGACATGTATCTCGGCCAAGGTGAGTCTAATCCGTCGAATAGCTTCTTTTATATCACTCGTTGTTGTCGATCGAATATTATTGCTCTGGCCAAAGTAAGGTCGGCCGAATCGTGATACGGTTATCTCTTTTCCGTCGACCTTTTTCTTCTTTTCCTAGGATAAATCAACATTTCTCGACAATTTGCACTTCTTGCATCTTTTTTATAGCGAATGTGGTTAAAATTTATAGATGACAGTAACGAGTATCTACGAACTATCTCCAACAGAGTATATTTGGAAGAAGCTGGATACTGGGGACTTGTCGCGTTGCGAGAACGGGAAAACGCGGAATACGCGGATGTCGAAAATGCTAATGATGAAAAGTATTTTGGTTAGGATTATAATGTGTTTCTTTTGTTTCATGCTACATATATTCACGTATATATGCGTGCACAAAAAAAGAATATTATTCGTATTTTTCTCAACGTATCAAATTACTATTATATTATCACTTTGTAAATTACGAGTATATCAAACACGTCAATCGTGGTTAGACATTACTGTTGCAGGCTCGCCTTCTCCGGTGGCGAGCGAGGACGAGGAGGAAAGTGCCAGCAACGCGGCCTCGAATCACGCTGGGAATCATAGAAGTAATCACGGTAGTGCTAGAAAGGGACGTCAGAAGAGAGGTGTTTTGCCTAAACATGCTACTAGCATTATGCGAACGTGGCTCTTTCAGCATTTAGTAGTAAGTACTTATCTACCTGATAATTTATCATTGTGTGCAGAATAGTCGTATAATTTCGACACATTTAATTATAATCTTACGACACATGCATATTTATCGCAGCATCCTTACCCAACCGAAGATGAAAAGCGTCAAATTGCCAGCCAGACGAATTTAACACTGCTACAAGTGAATAACTGGTTTATCAACGCTCGTCGACGGATCCTACAACCTATGCTAGACGGCGCAGGTGCGGATACAGCGTCGCGCACTGGTAAACGTCACAAGGTTTCGAAACACGCTGTACAACAACAAGCGACTCAACAACAACAAACAGGCTGGCAATCCGAAGACTCGGCAAGTGATTCGGGTTCTAGCGACGGTGAGGGAGGTGCCGCTAGATCGAAAGACGGTAACGAGAGCGATGAAGATGATCTTCACTGACCTCTGTCGATCACCGAAACGTCAACCTCTTTACGGTACCTTCAAATCCAGTTGCTCATTACAGTATTAAGGTATTCGGGTATAGATATCGCTTTAACTGTCAAATACGTAATTAATCTTGCGAAAGTTAAGAATACGTGGGTAGAGGTTATCACGCTCTCTGATTATTTGACACTCTGTCTATTCGTCATCTACCCAATCTATTAACTTTTTTTATGACTAACAGTCAGTCATAAATGATAAATTTTTAATCTCGGTTCGTATCGTGGTGAGAATATTAACTAACCATATATAACACACGAGAGACGAGGACTGAGATTGAATAGGTACTAGAAAGAGCAGCTTATTACTTAAATACATATAATTTAAACAAAAAGATACTTTTGCATTAAGCTATGAAATGTTATTTATTTTTGATGACAATATTCAAGTGAATAACCGCGCGAATAGTGAAGATAAATCTGATTTTTCTTCCAAATCATAATTTTTTATTAGTTTAGTTATTTTTTTTTTTATAACGTACGTCTCTCCCTCATGATAATATTATTTATGACATCTATAAAAAATGTAATTAGAAAAATATATGTTGTTTAAATGTAATCTTATTAATGATTCATTGGATAAGAAATCACTGTAGAAAGATTTTCTTTGATGGTTATGTACATTTTCAAACATATACTATTGATGAATTATATCGCGTGTAAAAATTTTCTTTTTTGTATGTTTTAAAATAATAATTAATTGCTTCAATATCAATTATTGTCAGTTTTTTTGCCATACACATACATATAAAACTTTAATTTATAAAATCTAATAAAACAAAATCAAATCTTCATCTTCTGTTAGCTTCATTAACAATATTATTATATTATTGGTATTGTTACAATTAATACTGTTTCGACTATTTGACTACCTACTACTACTATTACTATTGCCATTACTATAATCACCGCTATTGTTACAGTACTGCTATTACTAGTAATAGTATTACTACTGCTATTGCTATTCCTTCCATTAATGCTATTACTACTATTACTATACTATATGACTTTTACTATTATTACCAATACTATTACTACTACTGTTACTACTAATACTCGCGCTTCCGCTATCACTAAAGCTACTGCTATTACTAATAATCATACTGCTCCTCTTATAATAATTGCCATTCTTGTGTTGCAACAAAATCCCTATATTTTTTGTTTGAAATTACGGTTCGTGTATAAGCTTCTTCTGAGATAGAAATTTGTTAATTTGCTTTATAATTTGTATAATGGAATGCAATACGCGAACAATGAAACGTTGATAATTGAATCGTTGATAATTAATACATAATTGTAAATCATTTGATTAGACGCATCGTTTGTAAAAAGTTTAAAGATACTTAGTTAATTTTCAAATTTGATGAGAACATAAGTCATAGAAATGCAATATTGATTGTACTTTTCGTGCCATTAAAGAGCGTGGTAACTTCCGCGTTTAGTCTTTGTTCAGCTCTGCAGTGTCGTGGCATAGCAAAGCGCTGTCCCTCCATGATAATAATAATATAATACAAATAAAATATAACTAATAATGATAATAATTATTACGCTATTGATAATGATAATAATTATAATTATAAAATAATGATAATAATGATACTAGTAATAACAATAAAAACAGCAACACAACACACAACGCAATGATGATATATAATACTACATTAAATATATGACAATTATATATTTTTAAAATCTAAGTGTCGTCCCTGAGCGCGCGTATACTGCACGTTACTACTGTACATATTACATGCGGAACTATAGTGTGAGATAGAGAGAAAGAGAGAGAGAAAGTGAGAGAGAGAGAGAGAGAGAGAGAGAGAAATGAAACAAAGAACAAATATTATCGAATATGTAAAAGAGAAGTTAATACTTTTCTTGTTACTGAAAAAAATGGATATATGCGACGACATACATTTATGCCATCTTTTTTTTAGAATAATATTAATGTTTATGCGCACTAGCTGTCTACATGTGATCATTACGTTTTACTATTAACGGCAGATATTCTTCCTTCATGTACTTTAATGCTCGTTTATTTTGAACTTTTCTTCTTCGAGTCTAGCAAGTTTTAATATTGAAAATTCGCAAATTATAGCTGTTCTCGCTGAAATATATATTCGTGTATATATACTGTTCTTCCCGATACACATATACGCATGTACATTTATGCTTTCCCAATCTATCGTTTCCACGCGATCCGTCCATCGAGATTTTTACACAAGTGGTTAAGGTATTTTATATTGTTAATTTTTTGGACGTAAAATAACGTAGCGAAAATTAGTTCCAAGTCCATACAGTTTCAGTAGAAAGATGTTCTTCCCCTGAATGTTAATACTAACACAGATCGTGGAGAATTCTCGTTTCGGCTTAATTTATCTCAGCTCTGCTAATATATTGTCACCGTCGTTTTCCTCACTCGGATTAGTTCTCGATAAGCAAAACAACACTAGTCACTCGATCATAAGAGGAAAATATGCCATATGACGCAGCCTGCAGTGTCGCACGGTTTGCCTTAAGAATATATAGCCAAATATTATTTCTGTCCTGTTCCTCTCCATTATTCTCTTCTTATATATGTATTGACTCTCCTGATGTACATAGCCAATTGACAGAGTGCTTCCATTTATAGTAACTTGCAACTTGTTCGAATTGAGAATGAACTCTGTAGTTTTCATTGTTACTTTTATTTTTTTATTTTCTTTTAACATACCGATTTTTTGTATGCAACATAAGCTTTGCCTCAGTTGCTTCGATCAATTTTTATGATATCGTAATCGCATGATATAAGAATTTGAAAATATACGCGATACAATTCGAGTAAAACGATATTATCAATTGCAGACAGCTGGCAGTATAGCTCCGTGTGTACGACATAGTCACATCAGTCTGTTTAAAAATAATAAACAATTGGCCGCAATATAAAATAAAGATTAAAACTTGTGGGAAAAAGTATCAATCTCGTCTTTTGATTTTTTGAAAAAAGAAAAAAGTATCTGTTCGCGAGGAAACGTACCCCAAAGGGATCTGCATATTGCTCAACCGGAATGTTTGTAATAAGCAATAATATACGCGATCCAATGTGAGATGAAAAAAGAAAAAAAAAATTGTTTTCCTAGCAACTATTATTGCTTTAACAAAACCGCCACCTTTCTCTCGTCATACGGGACTATACTGTATTCGAGAGATAAATAAAATTTCTAAGATAACGTTATAGATTAAGAGGTAGGTTGTAAGGCTGAACCACGTATACGTATGTGCTGCGGCACCAGACGACTGTGATAATTCGGTGGGCGGTGCCCAGCCTCCTACTTCATCCTTGTATACTAAAAAAAAGAATTAGAAATAAAGAAAGAGCGTAAACAATTTTACCGAGGAGAGGTTGAACGTATGTCGGGACGTGCGTTGTAGAAATGATTTTTTATCCATATGCACGTTGATCAAACGAAAAGTCACGAAACGCGTGGCATTTAAAATATGCGCTATTGGCATATTTTCACTTTAAATATTTTTCCTTCCTTCGCGCATACGGATGTTCCCGTATAAAAAAAAAAAAAATTATTACGACGCGTGCATATAGGTACTTTATACTAGAAAACGTAAACACTTTTGCCGCATTAAAATGTCGATGCGAAAATTATCTATCGAAAACTAGATTAAAGAAAAAAAAAGAGGACATAAAAGTAGGAATGGGCACGCAAAATGACAAATATATAATAACACAATAGTTTATTAAATAATTGACACATTTGTGATCATCGACGCGGACTTTTCGAAATTTATGAATGAATCCTTATTTGAGAATTTATATTTGCACTTAGTATCTTGCGAATTGCACGTCACTTGTTATTAAAATATTTGTATGCGCGTAACATAATTATGCAATGACACATGGATTAGTTTCATAATTATATTTTCTTATTGTGAAAATATCGAACCTTCATATTTTTAATTTCTTGGAATAACCTCTCTATTCTAAACTTTTTTCACATTTATTTAATAATGTGAAACAAAAATGTCATTTGATTCGTGCACGTTCTCGTTCTATGCATATGTGTTTGAAATGTGAGAGTGCATTTTAAAGTAAGACCCAGAAATCCAATAAAGCAAACCAAATAAATGTAAATATTCAGTTTATAGACATGAAGTTTAATTATATCTAATAAGAATTGAGAGAGAGATTACGAAAAAAATACTATATATATATCGAAAATCTCTGAATCAATTTTTTCCAAGAACGGCCCATTTCTAACTTTGTCCATGTTTCAAGTCGTAAATGAGAAACATATTATACACTTACATGTATACTAAAAAGGAAGCATAGATATATAAATTAAATACTTCTTTCCCATGTACATCAAAGCCCTGTTAAATAAGTTGGTTATCGATAATAAACGCCATCACGCTTGCATTATTTCCTTTTTATTCTTACTGTAACATGTGTATAAGATACTGTTTATTAATACTATTAATATCTCTATATACATTATGTTTTCATTCCATGGCTTTAATAAAAACCTATATATACAAAGTGAAAGTTAAGAAAAATATAAAATAAATCGAGACTTAATACTCGTGCTATATATAAATAAAAAACATTACGCATTTTTAATATCTTAAAAAGATTAAATCTAAACCTAAACCATTTTGTGAAAGTGAGAAAGATATATGACTTCATATGCCGTTTTTTGTAATATTGCAGTAACAAATTTGTATCGTTATTAAAAGTAGACTCGTTAGTATTATGTCAAAACTTGTAATCCTTTGTAGAAGCAAAAAATCATGTGAATGTTTTTCTAATAGTTTTTTAATAGAAATATATGGAAATTTTTTTGAATCATGGATTAATAATTATGAATCTTAATTTTCTCAAATTTATTTTTACTGTAAGATTCATACAGATGAGGTATTCTTGTATATTTATTAATGCAAGATAAAAAAAGGAGTTTTCGGCTTTTTATCAATTTATATTATTGAATATGATTGATGAAAAAATTAATTTATTTTGATGTATTTTGCTAAAACTTAATTTCATATAACTTTTCGTTTCTTAAATCATAATTCAATATAACTGCGATGAGGAAACAGGAATTTTTTAAATTATCAGTGCAATGATTTAATAAATATATATATATATATATGTATATATACAAATACAAAGCTGTTGAATACATCGAGTCTGCCGTCTCGATCGTCTTCTTATGTTTTTTTCTCGTATATATATAAAATTTTATAAATGTAAACGCATTTAATTTACAATACAGATGGAGCCATATCATATAGAAAGAGAGAATTGCAGAAAAGAGAAAAGATATGTCTGGTGACTTACATCTCGAAAATATTAAGGGCGCATCAATTAATAATCTTTCCTTATACAATGAACACAATGCACATATGAAAAGATGATAAATAGAAAAAATGATTATAATGATAATGAGATAATAATGTAACATACTTGCAAATATTTGAATTAGAAAAAATCGTCCGAGGGCGCACCACACATAAGATTAAAGGCTAGTTATTGGAACATCTGGATCTTGATGATAATTATCTAACCTGGTCATTGATATGTGGTCCGCGGCGTATCCCTAGCAATCAACGGTTCTTCTGAAGCAGAACGTCGATGGTGTAATATGATATTTAATTATCATTAAGTCTTCTTAAATGTAATACTAACCTTGAATTAAATAAAACATCAGCTCGTTTATTGATGAACCACACTAACACAAACGAAGTACCGGCGATTAAGCTACCCAGAATCATACTGAAACGTTCTGTCGCTGCTGATGGTTTAAGAAACATTCTAACGCTCAATGTTTGCCATATAGATTCTGTCCAAGTAGAATAAACTCCCGATTTCATGTCATATCCTATAACAGAGGATGTACTATTAGGAAAGTTCGTTAACAGATATACCAATTGCGAGTAGCAGTAACCTACCATCGATGATAAACGCAGGACTTACAGCTGCGCTATAATTGACAGTCGAATTTATACATAATCCTGAAGAATTGAATCCGCTCATCCAAACAAGGCGATTCTCGTAGCACGTTGTTTCATTTGTCTCAAAGAGCCAGTCGCCAGTCAGAAAAGCCAACAGCTGACCCGTCAAACTTGTCGCGGGGTTGGGCGCTCTGTGTACACCAACGTATAATGGCAGGACCTGATTAATCAATTTAACATTAGGTGCCGAAGACGCATGAAATAGATCACACTTGGCGCTCTCTAAGTAACAATGTAGCATTTTCGTGATAAGTTCTTTCATGGATATCGGTAGATAAGCGGGTTCTGGGTCTTGCTCACCCGTCACCATCCAGTAAAGTTCATTAGCGACCTGAAGAGCAATTTTCTCTAAATCTGATGCAAGTGCGCTACTATCGTTGCTAAAACATGATACATGATGAGAATCTCAATGCAAAACACATGAAATATGCATAAGAATTTCAAACAAGAGTTATAATAATACCTGTTAAAACCAAGACTCTCTGCATCGTCTAAGATACCGTTATAATAATGATTCTTAAACGTTTCCTTGTGATTGCTTATAACAACAGTCGTTAGATCTGGTTTTGCTTCCAGGAAACTTTGCACAGATGTAGGTGGGACACTACCGTTTAAAACACTACTGTTCGGCACATTCAATGTCTTCTGCAAACGATTTATCATATCGTCTTCGCCATTAGTATGAAGAAATATTTCTCCTCCACCCAACTGACCAAACTCAATCACGCTCTTGATGTCGTCGATATTTAAATTGATTCCACCGAGAGCATTAAAATTGTTCTGCTTCAAGTCGTACACCATACGACTAGATCCTATATAATCGAATGCCTCTCCATTCAGCAATGAGAATACAATGTTTGTTTCTAAATATAATAGTAATAAGAATGAATATATACATATATCGCATGTATTGCAATTAAAGATTAACAATTTTATAGGAAAGATTGATACGTACTATCAATAGTAGCGTTTAAGTGACTCAAGTAATATGCAGTAGCAAGCAATGTTACAAGTCCTGTCACGACATTACCCGCACCAGGTGATATACCATCGAATAATGATGATGCATCCAATCGTGCTGTTACTAGTATTACTGTATTATTATTCTCATTGAGAGGCACTAAAGGCCAATGTATGTTTCTGTCTCCGAGTGGATCGCAAAATGTCGTCGGATGAAAATTTAACTTGAAATCAGTACGTTTTATACACGATTCCGAATTAACAGCAGCATACATGAACGATTTCATTTCTATTGCGCAAAGAGATCTCTGATACTGTGTTTCGAGATCGTGAGCGTTATGTGCCTGAAAACAAGATTTTATGGCCTCCAAAACAGTTTGATTCTGAAAAGAACATGTTTTTGATATTAAACATATCATACATATATTAAACTTGTATTGATAATTTATAGATATGAATTTAACCTCTGTATAAAACATGGGAAATGGCCAATCTTCCATGAGCAATGCAGATCCAACAGAATTCCATGGGTTTGTGCTATTACATTTTTTATAACCAGAATATCGATTTGGACACGTGTCTTCAGGTGAATATGTTGGTGGGCGTTTATTATTATTTCTCGTTAACAGCACTCCATTTATATTATTCGTATTTCGAAGTCTTATGAGTGTATTTCTAGTAAACATGTCAAATGGAAGGACTACAGTATATGGACCAGCAGTGGCACTTTTTTCTATCCAAGTAATATCGCTATCTGTCTCAATCAGATGCACGACACCTACACTTCCTGATCTACTGGCTGTAAATAAATAAAATATTATAATTGTTTATAAAGTAGCATAAAATAGCTTCTATTGAAGATACAGATAACAAATCGAAAAAACGTAAAAAAATGAATATCAGTTCTTACAAGAGCATCCAAATTGATGCGTGCCATTGTGCCTTCGGAAACAAGCAGCTACACCATCTAAAGGCATGTAGATCATATCCTTTATTCTCTCAGTGGCCACTATAAATTAGTTTTTGAATTAGATTGATTATTTTTAATAATGTCGAAACTAAATATCTCTGTACAAAATAATATAATTAATTAAATTAATTTTTATTCACCTGAATTTACGATGATAAGTGCTAAAATATATTTCCACATTTCCATCGCCATTTTTGATCTTATTGTTTACTCGATGTTGGCTATAATTTCCAAATATTACCTGCTGTCGTTACGATACATCTCGAATATAGAATACAGAATTTTAATAATAATACGTCACGTGAGTCATGATAAAGTTCACATTGGCTAGAATAGTTCGGTTATCCGTTTGGTTAGAATTCCTTGCGTTTTGCTTTTACAACGCTTGAATAAAAAATCTACCCCTTTATTCACGTCTACTCTAGTATATATAGTGTATTATTATTAGATAATATCACCACGCTATAACAAAAACTAATATCTGAATTTTGCGAAAACTTCTAACAAATCATAGACAACAGAATTTTATGTCAAACCTTGAAAAACTGATATCAGAGAGAAGCCTGAGAACAGAGCCGCCATCTACCTCTGATAGATAGTAGCGTCATTCGGGCGATTGGATTATTTTGTATGTTTTACAATTAATTTGTAAGTTTTAAAATCGCCAATATTACGTAATTGATAATTTACTTTCACATTTTTAATTATAAATGTCAAGCAATTATAAAAGCAATTAGGGAAAATAAATTTGTGATTAATGTGTATATTTAATTTATATATTGTTTGTAAACAAGTATGAACAATATTTATAACATAACATTATTGAAAGATCTAGTGTTAACTAAATTAAGTACAGTTGACAGTAGATAGATAGACTTCAACTTGATCGCTTCTTTGGATGCTCTCACTGTTGTTTGCTTGAAACAAGCATAGTATTAGGCTGTATAAGGTATGATATTTTTGGAATTCGGAATTGCAACAGGATGATCTATATATGTAGTTATACACAGGACATTCTAATTTTTAACGGTGTCAAACTTGTAATCATATAAAAAATTATAAAAAGAGATTTCTCAACACGATATTAGATTAGTTTAAATAGTTTTAAGAAAAGAAACAATGTTCGCGCGGAGATTCTTTTTTTTATTCTTGATGTTTATAGTTGTCTTTTAAGCAGTTACTTCGCTAGCTGCACATTTATCGTACATTGCATCAAGGACTTGGATAAATTTGAGATGACGTTCTTCAGGGGCAACAGTTGCACCGCGACTGCCCCACAAAAACTTAATATGAAATTCAGTGCGAAAGGCGTCTGACAGTAATTCGTCGCTTCTGCAACCTTCCAAGGCGATTTCTGCATTTCTGCGAAAAAGTGGCAGACTCTCGGCTAGTTTACGAGCTGCTTCGAGATGCGACCAGACAATCGACAGACCGCAGTCGGGCGCCGAATTTTCCCATGATGAAAGAATTGCTGCTGCGAGTCCGGAAGGCGCCACGGTGCCTGTGAACAAACAAAAATAATACTAACATTGAAAGAGAAAAGAAAAAAAAGTAACAGGATAATAATACTTCTATATTTTCAGTAAAAATAATTATTTTTGATAAATACCCAAAACATCTTCGGGACTGCGTTCTCCAAGTAACGCAATTGGTAGCAAATGTGGTAATGTCGTATTAGGCGCCTGTGGATTGGTACATTCATTCATAGCTCGTAAAGTAGGCCTTAGTTTTGCTTCAAAACTAAAAGCTTCGTCTGTATGTTTTTGTCTTAACAAATGCCATGTATTAGCCAGTCTTTGAATTTGTGGCAAGCACAGGCCGAGCATTACACCACAGAAACCGTACAGATTGCCAAGCGCGGTTTTAGTGTCAATCGCCACTTTGATCCATTTGCTAATGGTAGCCGCCCTTTCTGCAATAACAATTATTATTCCTTAGTTTAATACAAAACAGATTAACTGTTTTTCACAATTTATTTTGTATAAACATTAAGTTTCTCTCTCTCTTTTTCTTACTTCTTAATTAGAAAAATTATATCAAAAGTAGAATTAATAATATTACAAGGCTTACCTATAGCTGTGGCCCCAGCCAACACAGTAACCGCCACTAGCAGTTTCAAACATTCTGATCTTTCAATCAGATCTATTCTAGCTTGTCTACCATGAGGAAGAGTCGCCAGCTCGATACCACTCAATCCAGTTCTATTTCCGGATCCTGGTTCAAGCGCCACTTCGAGATCAATTTTCGTGAGATGAGAAGCGAGTACTCTAGGTGCCGAATCTAATAACATTCCTGAGACTCCCCTCAAAGCTATCGGATCCAAAGGTCTGTGTTCACCAGCTGGTAAGAGAAGTGTGGTAAAGCCCTCGATATCGAGCATTGTGGTAATTTCTAGAGACGGTGCGGCTACCACCAACTGTTCCTCTGCAGATAATTCGTACTCGCTGCCATTGTTGTCATTAATACCATTGTTACTGTTGTTATAATGGCTGCGTATTACTACACCCTTAATTGGCACTGAAGAGGTAGGATTACTGGCGCCACCAGAGTTGTTGGTCTCAAACTCGCTATCTCCCGATCCGTTTCCGCTATCGCTGCCAGAAGCTTGGTAGCTTTGATGATGATGATGATGATGGTGGTGATGATGATGATGATGATGATGTTGATAGCTTGGCACATAGGGCACCCTGGGAGGTTTGGGTGGCGCTGTAGTGTTTTGCAGATTTAGATTCGATAATTGTTGCTGTTGTTGCTGCAGTGCTGGATCAGAGATTACTCGGATAATCTTTTGCCGGCCCAAGGATAGAGAACACGAAGGTGGCTGGCTCTGGATCGGCGGTATTCGTGGTAAAGTACTGGACTGGATAGGCATCTGCGGAACTGTTTGTTGATTATCCTCTAGGACGACATGTTGATCGGGACTATGATGCTGAGCGGTCAGAGAGTGGCTGCGTTGCTGTTTCTTGGGTAAACGAGGCGGCGAGCCAGTGGACAAAGAGGACGAAGAATTAGAGCAGTGCTGGTTGTTTGTCGTTCCCGCAATGCACGTCAATGGAATTGATCTGGGTCTTGGATTAATGATGCGAGCGCCGCTGGCCTGACTGATTGGCCGGCCACTGCCAACGTAGAAGGTTATTAAATCGGCAACTGTATCAAAGGCTTCATCTTCAAACTGATATTGCGCTCTCTCATAAACCGTATCAGGCTGAATTACAACCTATCGAGGAAAATCATATTTAAACTTTTATAAGATAATGTGATCTTAAAGTGTTTTAAGCGAATTTGAACATTGACAAATAACTACAAACATCATTCATGATATAATTAACTGCGAGCTAAAAATCTCAAGGTGCTTTTTTTTATTTAATTAATATAATGGCAATTAATCCTATTAATTAATAATCGGTAAAATTTACCTTATTAATGACAAAATGAAGTGGTTGACCTTTCCAGCGCACGGTTAGAACGTAGTTGCCAGGTTGAGAGGCGCAATCGCGCACTAAAAAATCTCCGTCATTCGGTACTTCCACTTCCGCACCTTTTCGACCGCCACGCAACGTACTGCCATGGTACCACGCGTGCGATCGCAAATCTCGCGGATCGAGAAGCCGCAATTCTCTTTCTAAGAGCTTACGAGTGGATTCCTCGGGTGGTTCCTGTAATCAATCAAAAGAAAATTTATATTTCTTATTTCATATTTCTCGTTTTCAGCAGTTAATTTAAGGCTTTCAAATTTTTTAAACGTTTCAAAATATTTATAGCGCCAATTAGATTGCACTTTTGTATTAATTAAATTAAAACGCATTTGTTAGTGTATATCCGGAAAAAAGGTTGAAACTTGAACTTTTTATATTTTATATAAATGATAAATCATTATTATCTTGAATTCAATAAATTAATATCATGTTGACATCTTCTCGTATCCTTAATTAATTACTCGGAATGATAAAAGAAACAATAATAATATATCGCGCAAACGTTCTGCGTAAGACAATTGTAGCAATCAAGGCAGGAAGAAGACGGGACTTTGCAGTCAAGCGAAGATTGGCTTAACAAAAAGAGCCTTCAGCTCTTCGTCACATGGTCGTAGATAGTTTGTTACTCGCGTCATCGACGTATCGCATTAACCAGCTTGATTATCGTACAACCTATCATTGCTCGAGTGTATCATTTCTTTTGTATCGTGCTGCAAAAAGCTAGTATTGTAACTTTAATTAATTGAGATTTATGATTATATGTTTACAAATATATATAAAATTTTATTATAAAATAATTTTTCAAAACATTTATAGGTAAAACATTATAGCTAAAACATATGGCATCCTATGCCATATAATGTGTGTGGTTAATTAAATTACATATGACTAATCTTTACATAAGTATTCATGATTGTATCAGAATTGATGCAATCATGAATACTTGATCTTGCCAAATAAATTGATCTAATTAATTCAACTCCTTCTTAAATTAATTTTTGGATTTCCAATTAATTCTAAACCATTTTTTTTTCAAATAATCATCAAAATTTATAATGTAAAACAAAAATGTCTGTATACAATCGACTCACCATCGGCAGAGACAAATTGTTGTTGCTCTCGAGTGTCTTCGTCGACGGCGATTCACTTTGGGAGGGACATATGTAGCGATCCTCCTTCGCCTCGCTGTCGTTCTCCGGTGTCCTGCGATCAGAATGAAAGCTTTAACCCGTCACATTTCACGGCCGTTATTTTCAACCTCTGACGCAATTCTCTCTCGTAAATTGCGATATCTTCTAAAAAGCAAACTCTCTTTACGGCTCTTCGAATGGGCAGATAGAATTTGTCTGTACTCTCGATTCTCAAAGCACGCACCCCACTGACCAGCGCGAGCTTACAAACTCAGACTGCAGGTCCGTATTTTCGCAAGGTACCACAAGAGTACATCATCGGATAATAGATTATATAAAAAAAACACGCGAAGAAGAATGAGACAGGACACAAAGAAAAATTAATTGCATGCCAAAGAAAATTTTCGTCTTTGTCCGCGTGTCTGTATTGACATTTATTACATAATTCAAAAATTTGACAGAGCTTGTGTCTTATGTGACACATCAAGATTAAATTTCTGTATAAAAATAAATATAAAGTTAATGAATCATTCATCATTTACGCGACAATAACTATCACCATTTTCACGCGTTTTTAAACCCTTGATTATACGTCACTGCGATGTTATCGCCCTCGTTGTTTTCACCCGCTCTGGTTCTACTTGCTGCTCCTTTCCCCATCTGTCAAAGCGAGCAGTTTTGACAGATGACAGATATCGAAATACATGTATCGAAATTAGATGCTTCTCATGTTGCGTTTCACGTTTAAAAACGCAACGCAGAATTGAGTAAAAAATATACCGTTCTATTTTAATGCTTTCGAATGGGTTATTTCGACAATATGGGGGGTTATTGATCTCGGATAAGAAGCTCTGTAAAGGGGAAGGAGAACCGTGCGGTTTAGGTGCGCTTGCGTCATCCGAAAACGTTCGATAAGCAGCATCGAAGTGCATTTTGGATCAATACATTGCATTTCCACGCTATAAAAAAAATAATTTTAAAATATAATTTTTTTATGCAGTTTTATTTAGTTCAAATTTTTATTATCATCATAATTAAAGTTGTCCATAATTTCTCTCTCTCTTTCTCTGTGATAATTCCATCGTGATAATATAAAAACTATAATGTAAATTTTTTTAACGTATTTCAATCTAGCAATATAATAAGTATATGTGTAAAATTCTCATATTTGTTGACTTTCGTATACGAGATAAATACATTTCGTATCCTAAAGACAAAGATCTAAGAAAACCGGTTCGGGAGAACCGTCAGTCCATTATAATCTCGTACCGGTATTTCGATATCGTACCCTTGAAAGACTAATTCATAAGTTATAACTTTGAGACATACCTTGGACTACTCCTAGAGAGATTGTTAGATGACGGCAGTGTCACAATTAAACTTGGCTCCTTCTGAATGATCGCTTCCGGTTGTAAATGTATCGTGTGTCTCTTTTGCCGAAGATCTTTACACGAGTCCAATGAAGCAAGACCGTTTCGTTTGCGTCGTCGGCCGCTGGTGCCTAAATTCTGCAGTGCATTCATAGATGGAAATCGAAAGCTCCATGCTATGCCTAAATATCACAAAAAAATTTACATGTGAAAACTAATCGCATATTCTTTTTTAATTGAATTATAATAAATAAATTAATGTGCATGCAACATAAATGCAAGTATGCAAAACCAACAAAATTTGAAACTGCGAAGTTAATTAATAAATAATTTTTAATTTAATATTAATGACACTGATAATTATACGCTTGGTGATAATTGGTCTAATCTTAAACAATTTTAATAAAAAAAATTTTCACGCAAATTCAGAACGAGGTGCATATTTTATTGCGTAATACATTTTCTTATTGAATATTTTCGCTTATTTAATAATATTATTACTTATACCACTTGTTAAGATTCTCTTTTTGGGACTTGTAATGTTTTGATTTTTTTTTCATTATATGACTACTAGTACATATAAATACACAAGTTACACGACTGATATTTTCACGCATATCGCTACAAATCAACTTAATACAACAAGCATAATAAATATGTAAATTTCGACGTCTATTCACACATGTTTGTGCCGTTTCTTAATTTTATTATAATTCTATTCTCACAGCTGTGTTACGTTGTACAATTTTGCACGACAATAAACAATAATTAGCATGACTGTTATAACTTTTTTGAATTTGAGAGAGAGAGAGAGAGAGAAAAAGAGAGAGAGAGAGAGAGAGAGAGAGAAAGTCACATAATATTTAGCACTTTAAATTTTTTAATTAGATTAAAAGAGCAACACAATCGAATTACTACGTGCAATAAATCCAACGCGTTTCACACTTTCGTGATTATATGCGCATGCATTAACGGCTTGGATCAAACTTGGTTTCAATGTACCATGAACATGGAGCTATGGAACCCCCTTACCTTTCGATAACTTGTTCGCGTATGAAAGAGCAAAGTGGTGGAATGCAGGTGAGTAGGATCGTTTGTTTCTTTCACTTTCTTGTACGTATTATCCGCTTCGCTATCTCTTTTTCTCACATTTACATTTACTGCGTATTACATCAACCCATTTCTTTCCTTTAATGAATAGTTTCCTCTATCCACGAGTGAATATAATACCTTGTGACAATGATAACATTGTTCTTTGTCAGATATATTATATATATATATATTTTTTTGGATATTTAGAAAAATGCTATATTAATTTAAAAAATAAGAAGACAATTCTAGTGCAATTTTGCAAAACTTGAAATTTGTAAATTTTTATTTATTTATTTATTTATTTATTTTTTTGACAAAAGCAAAATAATTATGATTTTAAAGCTAAATAATTTTGTATTCTATTTTTTATGGCACGCTAATATACTGGAAAATGTCTATCGCATTTAACACACATAATAGAATAAAAATTTATTAAAAAATGAAATGCATTCTTTGTTTTCAAGCTACATTCTTCACTGATTTTTATAATATAATTTTAGTAGACCAACGATAATATAAATTTCATTTAATTTTAACGTTGATTCATATACAATTATATGAATGTATCCAGCAGTGACATACTTTACTTAGGTTGTGTGTGCATCGTTGCGAGAATATTACTTACGTAACGTTTGTACAATTTACGTTATGTTTTACGAACGCCGTTCTCTTGGTTTCTCCCGTCTATCGTATGTACATACGATATGCGATATACGATCGTATGGATGGAGAGACGAGGTGGGGATGCGGAGATTAAACAGAATGCACACACGTGTCTTCGTACAATCCGATCCGCACGCATACGTCATCAACGATAAATGCGACGTGCGCGACATCGCCTTTCCCTCTCGTCAATGACGACGTTCCATCGGAAACTTCACTACGTATAAATAACTCGCTAGACGCACTAGACTAACATATAATTGCAATTTTTTATTTATCATTAATTTATCAATATCATTTACAAGGACAAATGCTTGAATATTGAAAAAAAGCTTTCAAACAACTGCTTCTTTCATCTATTTTGTTACAAATACGCACCTCGTTCAAACAAAACTTTCTACACAGGATGATCGGCGGATGCACCGCCTATCGGTATTTCCTATCGAGAGAAAAGATCGCGATAAATTCGAGAAAATCTGTACAGTGAATAGTAATATGAAGAGAAACGTGGTATTATGTGAAACGTGTAGGAAAATTCGCACTGACTCTGACTTCTTCGCGATTTCAGTTTGCTGGCGGTCTTGCCCATTTTCCCGCCAGGCGCATGCCAGCGCTTTCCTGATCACGCTGCAACAATTTCCGCAGATAAATTCACTCGAAGGTGCACTTAAGCAAACGAAATGGCCACAGTTCGGATGCACTGACACGGCACAGCTGCAGCAACGTGCGACGCGGTCTAACCGCAGCATAATGCGATACCGAACTCAAGACTGAGACTGATATGAGTGAGCGAGCGCAAACATATTAGAAGAAGGGATCAGACCGACCGACCGACCAACTGAATGACCGAGCGATACGCAAGACGCAAGTGGCGCTCACAGCGTGAGGAAGGAGGAAGGCTGCAAGGTGTGAAACAGCTGACAGAATGAGAGAGAGAGAGAGAGAGAGAGAGAGAGAGAAAATGAGATGGAGTATAAATGCGTGAGTTTTGTCAAAGAATGAGAGATGATGTATATGTATATTATGTATATGTAACGGAACATGAAAAATTTGAGGATAATTTAATTTATTGAATTTTAGTTTAAGTAGAAGCATATATACCATTTTAGGCCTTCTTTATTAGTGCTATGAGAATTTCTCAGAATACATCGAATTTTACAGTCAATATTCTCTCTCTCTCTCTCTCTTTCTTCCTTTTAAAGATTTCTGTCATATTACTCACTTTCTCTATACATCATATACATACATAGAATAAATATTATATTTTTTGCACACACATGTTGACTAGATCTTCAAATGTTATTTTATCCACGATTTCAAACGACCGATTTACTGTAAGAACAGTTTCAAGTCGCGACATATTTCCTAAGTATTTATATTAACAGATACACTTGCTAAACAAATTATGCCCAATTATGACCAAATTGACATTTTGATCGACTTTAGTTGTATGTGGTGTGTATTTTCGTGTATAACGTATTCTTCCTTCTATTTTTACTCTCTCAAATTCATTTAATTCAGTAATCTACTAAAAAATATGACTAATTGACAGTTATCGCAATATACAATGTCGATTGTTGACATTTCTTTTTTGTAGACTTTAATATATCGTGTATGCGCTGATTTATTACAATTTCCGAACTTAGTAAAGCGAATGTAAAGGTATGGTCCAATACGCAAAAGAGATGCGCATTCTTTCAATAACATTGTTTTACAAATGCCTATTAAATATTTGAATATTGGCGATTACATAAACATTGTATCAGAGAGACAGATTCACTATATATATATTATATATATAATACTTCGAAATATATTTAAAGGCGGACAAAGTATACATACTGAGAATGACATATATAAAAGTGTAAATGACAGTTGACAGACTCTGAGACTTAAATATTTCCTGCTAGAAATTAATTTATTGCGTGTATACGTGAACAACAATGGTACCCACTAACTAAATTTTTCCTATTCTGTAGAAAAGACGAACTTTCCGAATCTGTTAGATTAATCTATAAATAAAAAATCCGAAGAATGCTTTATTAACAATGCATTCTTTATGTGCTTCCCATGTAGTATAACTATCTATATAATAATGCTGGTCGTTTTTTCATTGTTCGGATTTTATATATGATACAAATATGTGATCACGCAAGACACACTTTATTTGCAAAATGTTAAAAAATAATTCGTAAATCTCACAAGTCGAGTAATAAATATTCCCCAGATCGTAAGAATAATTAATCATTTGTTTATGCAATTGAAAACTGTTTTATATGGCATGGATAACTTTGTTAGATAATAAGGCTAATCGGAAGCACCAAAGTTAAGCAGTCACTTTGTCTTTTCTCGTATTCTAATCGATTCATTAAAATTTTTTTGCGTTCTAGAGATTGCACATATTTTTATTTATTATTTTTTAGCTTGTCTCTCTATATACATATATGTATACTCGGTATACGTACACATGCACGCACGCATGTACAAGAGAAAAAAAGAGAGAGAGAAGTTATAGAGTAAAGAAACACAATTTGTGTATAACATATTTCTAGTAAAAGAACTAATAATGTAAAATATTTCGTTGTTTTAATATTATTTGAAAATTATATTATTATAATAGAATATTATAATAGGCTGTCGTGAGAAAAAAAAGCCCTCGCATGCGTACTTACATGGTTGGTATACATTGAATATTTACGTAGATTTTTAGATTAAATGTATTTGAGGCTTAAAAAAATTGTAATTAAAATATAAATATTTTTCGGGGTTTACACGTTATATGAAATAACATATGGTAATAGCATGTATTCAAAGTGCGTAACTACACCGGTATAAATGTTTTCCTTTTGCTGTAAAAAAAAAAAAAATGATTTTTATAAAAACAAATATAGGCAGGTACATTGTATTATATTGTTGGAATTCTTCGATTACTGTCTCACTACTTTGCCCATTATGAATTTACATTACAATAACATTGTGGCCTCATTCGTGGGCTTGATCTAGAATACTTTCATGTGTTTCATGAGTTTCGATTTTCTCGAACATTCTTCATAGAAAAAACCACTACTTTTAGAATTGTTAGTTATTTAGCTATTCTCTCCTGGGCAGAAGATAAGAAATTTTTAACGCTCTTTAACACTCATTTTTTAAAAAAGAGCTTTACAAAGGATTAGATTCTGTTTTGCGCGTGTACTGTAACAAAGCAATACGATTATTTCTTTTTTATCATTTCCTAGCGTAAACAATAATATAAAAGCTCTGAAACAATATCCTCTTTGATAATAAATTTTTATCTTCCAGCATTCACACTACAATCGAATTAATTACGTGCGTTTATATTTATGAAAAATTTCTCTGTCATATATCTTGAAAAAAAGATCTTTTTGCAATTATATAATTTAATTATTTGCTAAAAGAGAAATTTGCGTATAATAAAATATCTTTATAAATACTTTATATTGAAATGCTTCCGATTATATCTTATATGTATGTCAGTATGCGTACTATTAAAACTTTCTTTAATAAAAGTATACATACAAAGTTTAAAAAGTAGGCTAAAAATGTCCAACTCTGGATTAATAATTCTATGTTGGAAATTACGGCATTGAGAAATAGGCCGGCTATTATAAATTGTATGTTTCGATTTTCAATGTGCTTAATGTCATATAAAATAATTTGTAAAGCCATTAACATAAAAATAATTTCAATATAAGAGAATCTTCATGACGAAATTTTTGATTTCATGTATATGTACGCGCGCGCGCGCGTGTTTATGTGTATACATGTATGTGTGATGTCATCCTACCTAATATGCCAATACATTGGTCAATGATGAAGCTGGCGTATTGCGTGCATGTGCAGATTATGTGTATGACAGACTTGAAAATAATTAATAATTTTTCATATTGTTATACAAATTCTTTTATATAGCACGTCATATAATATGCTAAAACATGTGTCATGGAACATATATGTTTGTGTTAAATAAAATTTGCATAATTAATTTTTTCAAGCTTGCTTAAGTTATATACAATTCCTTGTATCTTCAAACCCAAGAGAAAAATATCAAAGTATTATAGAAATTTTTATGAGAATATATATTGCAAAACTATAAGATATATCATCGTCAGATTTTCAAATAATGACAGTTCAAAACGCAATAATATCATATAAATAATGGATCAAGATATATTCATTCTTTCATGTCCATCATAGCTTTGTTATAAAAGTTTGATTGAAATGAGCGCAATATAATTGATAGTAATAAAGCAAACGCTATATAAATCAATGTGCTCTCTCTATATTTAATCTTTACGAGCAGTCACAATAAGAATAAATAATTGCGTTGAGAATGTCAATGTAGTTGTCACAAATATTGAAAATAATTTTGCAAACATTACATATTATATTTGCAAGCGGCCTATGCCGTCTAATATTTCGCAATACAATCATAGACAGTAACACACACACAGGTTTATATCGAATGCTAAGAAAATAAAAACGTCGAATTGCACCAGGGTGTCTTTCCCTCTCTTTGCGCAGCATTAGATATTTTATACATAATAAAATATATAAATGCAATACATGTGACATGAGGCTCTCGTCGATACTTGTCGTTTTTTTTTAGCGCCGATTGCCATTTTGTGCGTGTTATAATCAGGTAGATGTCTGGTCCGTTGAGAGAATAAACGGAGCCGGAAGAAATGACGGTTTACAGAAGAGCGCAGGCAGTGCCGTGCATCACCTCGGAGATGAACATCGGCGTACCGGCGCTGAGGCCGCCGTCACCCTTATCTTCACCCTTTTCATAGTCGCAGTCAAAGTAATGACTCTGAGACAGAATACATCTTATGATGACACAATGTGCACGTTTAAAATTTTTAATAGAATCGTAGATCGTAGACAATAAAATAACTGAATAGAGAGAATAATTTCGAAGTTGCGCGAATTAATCCTATCGAAATTTCAATTGAATTTTTAATCAAACATTTAATTCAAGGGCAAAATTTTCAATGTTTATATATTTTTCTCCAATCTAAATTATATCTAATAAATCTTAAATTGTAAAACAAACGTATCTTGCAAATGCATACCTGACAATCTAGACATCTACAATGATCGCTCATTTTGCAAGTTATGCCCCACTGTTTGGCCATTGCTTTGTAGAATTCTTTGCTCGATTTGTGAAGTATCTTGGGTGTTTTGGCTGATTTTTTGTCCCCACCTCCCGGACCGCCATTGTCATCATCATCCTCATCTCCATCTTCAGTGTTCTCCATGCTCTTTTCTTTACGGAGAGCCCGTTTCTTCTCGTCTTCCTGCTTTGTCTCTCGTAGTGCAATGGCTGATGATTCCATTCGTGTCTAAATTATAGTATATTCGTGATTGAGAAAAGAATTGAGGCGTATCCTCTTTTTTTAACACGATATAGCAAAAGGAAAAAATATCAGTCATAATAATAAAAATAATATTAATCTTTGAGCTGTTGAAATTTTATCGAAATAGAAAATTATGGAGCGATATTGTGCGTCTATAATACTTTAATCACAATTTCTAGCAGTAGTATAGCAATCGCAAACAGTACATAACAGTAATATTGTACAATATGCGACGAGACCGTTTGTCATAATGTGATGTGTAAATAACGAATGAAGCGAATTATCAATCGCACACATCTCTGCAATTTATATGCGCATCGTATATTAATCCGTATATCGTATTTTCCATCACTGAGCTGTCATGAAGCAATGACCTAAAGGCTCGAAGCGCATATTTTGTTCTTCGGTGTTTACTTCTTATATAAAACTCATCGTATTTCTACGCGCAATTTATGAAATTAAATTTATGGTCTGTACAATATTCATTTGATAATAAAAAAGTATCAACCAAAAGATATTTTTATATTGTTTAGCAATTTAATCTGGACTTAAGATTAATCGATAAACTTTTTATTTGAAATTTGTATCGCACTTGCCTCTTCAAGGACGTGTTCGTAGGAAGGCGGAGGCGAATTAGGTATCATCTGTTCTTTTCGAATCGATAAACAATTCTTGTCCGTTTCCGCTTCAGGTGCATCTGTAAACTCGTTTATTCCCGACGACAATGATTGATTAATTTGTTGTTGTTGCTGTTCCTCAAATTCTACACTATTGTCGGAATTTCGCGATTTCAGCATCTTTGAGAAACGAAGCTTGAAAGGCGCCAGTTTGACAAATTTCTTCGACTTCGTGGTCTGTAGAAAAGATAAAGATAATATTTTTATTTGCAAAACAATCATTCAAAGAAAATTGCTATTCAAAAAAAATTTTACAAATATATGTATGTAAACTTTTTTCTTATATGTGTATCTAACAATCAAACAAATTTTTAGACAAAAAGTCAGAAAAAAATAAGATCAATATATAAATATAAAATTATATGAAAGAGTAGAGAACTAAAATAGAAATAGAAAAATTTGTATTTATCTCAAACTCTTTTATCTTCTGATATTTATTACTGTAATATTATTTACTAAAGAAATTTATACGTCAAAATTTGCACATCAAAAAATTTTTGGTTAAAAATAGAATGCTTGGTGAAATGATACGTAAAGGTTGAGAATATTGATCTGTAGGACAAGATATGCAGCTGCACCGGATGCATCTGCTGTTGACCTACTGACCGAGTTTGCAGATACCAACGGTCCACGCCACTCGACTTGGCGTATTTGCGACCGACTTTTAGGCGCGAAGCTTATCCCGCCCTTAAGCTTCTGTCGGGAAGAAAAGTTTCGATGAAATCGAGGGCAAGCCCAAAAAATTTGAGTCTTACACTTTATGCCGTTCCGTTATTATTTTATATTTCGATTTGATATGACGCGCAAAAAAATAATATTTACTTTTACTAATAATTATATGTTTTTAATGAAAAGTAAGAAAAATAAAATATATTTGCTATATTATTATTATTGATATTTTCTTATACATACACGCATGTAAAAATATTATAATTACATTATTTTATTAAAAATATATAAAAATATATATGTTTATATATTTTATTTATGTACATATATTTAATATATATTTTAATCTAACTTAATTAAATTTGTTGAAAGGCAAATAAGTAAAAAAATGTATAAATGCCGAAGATTATAATTAACTAATTAATTTCGTTATTGAGAAGACTTTGAATTAAATATTGTAAGCTCTCGGGACAAATGAAAGAGATTAAAGTTTTAATCGTGATGTCGAGATAGGACTAAGAGATATATCGATGAGTCTCAATAAAATCATCTCGATCGTCTTTCTTCTTTTTCTCATAGTTTGAAATTAATTTCATCCTACCATCCTATCGTTTATTTCCTATCGACATAACGACAGAAGGCAGAAAAAAAAAAGAATTATTCGCGAATAATCAGAAATGAGATTTAGAGATCTCAGTAATATACGTATTTGCAACAAGCCGAGTTAATAAGATTTGATTATGAAAAAAAAAAAAACTATAAGAGAACGAGAGCGATGTAATAATTATTTTAATCTTTAAATGATTTTTTGAATTTTTATTGAAGAAAAATATCTTTAATTTTAATGCATATCCCATCTAATTTTTTCACACATAAAAACCCATGTGAAAATCTAAACTCTCTCATAAAAGTCAAAAAATTCTAGAACAAAAATGCATTAAATATAAAAAAAAAAATTCACATTCACGCGCTTACATACACAGTTGATAAAAAAATCTGCCGTTGAAAAAGTACATCTAATCTTGTTGTTAGATTAATTTTAATTGTATAAGTTTTTATGATACTTGATATAATTTTGCTTTGAATAATGTATTAAATTGTCCATTGAAATTCTGTCTTTATTTAGCAGTTGACAAAATGCAGATGATTTCTCAAAACATATTTATAAGTGAATCAGTCCTATTTCGAGTCAGACATCGCGTCACAAAAAGTTGCAACCGGCACTATTTATGAAAATTGTATCACTCAAATATATGTATTGGCAAAATAAATTGTTTAACGTTTATTTAAAGATAGAATCTGCTTTCTGTCGTATATATTATTTTTTCAATTGGCGTACATTTTATATTACTTATGTTTATGATATATATATATATATATATATATATATATATGTATTATGTATATGAGATGATAAAGTAATAAAATCTAAAGATTCTTATTTTTCTTATCAATTTTTATTTTTAATTTTTTAAACGCAACTTTATTCACTTTTGATGCGACATCTCGTGGAATATCATTGACAAGGAGATGCGAGCGAAAGAAACAACATACATATATGACAGATGGAAGCATACGGTTATGCAAATATAAGGGTGCAAATGCGGAATGATAACACCCGATTGAGAGGTGAGGGAGCAGTTGTATGCCCTTATCGGATAAAGAATACGAGCACATGGTGTCGAAATATTCCATCCTCTACCATCCTTTTATTGATCGCCGATGTAGATACGCGTTTCGAATTATATTGACGCAACACTGTATACACACAAGTATAGGAAAACATATACATTCGCACCATGCAACGCGCACGCAGGTACTCGTACCTTGTCAGATAACACTGTTTCCATTCGAATATTTTCCCGTAGCGTTTTCTCTCACAACTTTTTGTATCCGCGAATGTCGGGGCGAGATTATCGCCGTTGTTTGTTGTACTCACGTGATTTTTTTTTTGTTCGCGCAAATCGCTGCAATCCCTGAGCAACACACGACACACGAATGTCCGGATGTGTCAAGACTCGCACGGGTTTGTTAAGCCACGACAGCCATGTTGTCAGCCAGGGTGTAGCGCCCCTAACCGGCATGCTTCGAAGTACAAGTTCTCTCTTGCCATCTCGGTTCACCCCAGAAGGGGTGGCTAGAGAAAATGTATCCTACTATTCGCAGTTAGTTTGAATGAAATTTTTTTCGACGCAAAAGTTAATCGATCGAAAAATCTATGTACAATAAATATGTGTAGTAAAATTAAATAATGATCAAATAAGCAAATAATAGTTTCTTAGAAAAATAATTGAAAAATATTATATTATTATTACACTGTTCTATTTTTTTTTTACATTATAAAAGAAAGGCTTTAGCAGGTTTTAAGTCAAAATTTTATTAGAGTAAAATTTATTTGCGTTGGATGAAGAATATAAAATTTTTTATTACCTCTCGCTCTCTCTTATTTTCTTTATTTACGAAACTTGATTTATCAAAAAAGGCTATTATTTTTAATATAAATAAAATTAATCAAATGATTCATTCAATTACATTTTATAAATATAATGGCCTTCTATTTTTCAATTAAAATTAATATAAAAACAGTCCTTTTTCCGCGATTGAGGGCTTCTTATAAAATTCTCTTCGGTATCCTTGACTAGAACAAAGAAGGTAAAGCTCTTAGTGCCCTCGAATGTGTAGCTACATATAGTGGAAAAATGCGTAGATACACAACTTCCTTCACTTTGAGCGAAAATGATAAAATATTGCTTGTGGGAAACAGACGGATAAGAAAATCGTTAGCCGCGATTTATATTGGCTCCACTGTGGCCGATCCCTCTTTTTCATTATTCTTTTATCAATCATCCCATCATCATTCAATATATTATTGAAATCTCTCGCAAGATTTAATCTCATCATGTAATCAGACGTGAAACTTGTCAAGTGGACTCCTTGATCTGTCATTCTGAGACCCTATTTCTCCGGCCAAGATTACGGAGGATTGAATATCCGGGATATTTTAATTAAAAATTTACTACCGCGCTTAAACGTATATTTCGCTGCGATAATGGCAGCAATGAAGACATGAGATTGTTTCGCCAATGAGCAATAACCGTGCAAATAACAAATTAACTGAGTCATTTATCTGATATTTGTGATATTTAATATAGAATCGATTATTCTGACTATCCGATTCCGAGCTATTGTTTCGTTGCATAACAATGGTATATCAATTCCGGAAAAAATGATAAATAATTTAAAGAATCTCGCGATTAAAAATCCGTCTTATTAATCATAAATAATTTTATAGAAGAATATAATTGAAGAATATAATTTGAAGAATTTGAAGAATATAATTTTTCTCATTTATTTTTTTTTCTCTTTTAATGTTCTTTAATAGTCCAATAAAAATTTAGTTATTTTAAATTTTAAAAATATTATTTTAAATTATTTTTTCAATTATTAAGTATATATTTTAGAAATCAAGATAAGAAAAAAAAATTCTTTGCTTTCCCTATATTATTATTTCTTAAATATATTATTATAACATATATAATATATGAATAATAGACAAATTATCTGGCAAAGCAAATTTTAACGACGATTTGACGGAAGGTATCCTAGTATATTTTTTAGATCGGAACACTCCTGAGGCATAGCGTTAAGGCCATTGCACGTTAAAAAATTTTTGTCGTAATCGTAAAGCTGTAAGTAAATCAACCAATTACAGTTCAAACATTCTTATCATGTTTTAGAATGTTTGATTGTGATTGGTCAATTTTCTTACAGCCTTTTGATTACGACTAAAATTTTTTAACATGCAATAATTATTTACACGCACGATCGGCGGCTCGGCTGTCAAGTCTCGAAACGATAGGGGAGGGGGAGGGGGATCGTAGGCGACGCTTCAGATATCGGTTAGTTGCCCCTCGGAAAGGGCAACTAACTTCGAGCAATATAGAATAGAGATCGTCTCTTTTGTGATCGTCTCATCAGTTATTCATTTATCTGACTATACGCATAATACCAAGAGCAAACTGATTAGATGAAATGTTTTTAAACTATTGATTTGAAAATCTGAAATACAAAGTTCTCTTGCGAGAGCTCGCAAAACGAATTGTGAAGCGCGCGCCACTGCCAAGTAAAATCGATGCCAGGGAGACGACGCGATCCTCGCTCCCTGTTCCGCCACCACCACCGCCACCGTTGGCTACCATCCGCTGCTGCCACCCCCGCCGTCTTCTCTCTTCGGTAATTTAATCTCTGACTCAGTTCAGCTGAGTTCAGTTGCGCCACTTGGCCGTGTGGTTTACGTGCCGTCGTAAGCTTGCAAAAGTTTCTCGCGTGCACGATTTCGAGAAATTATTTATTCTTTTTTTCTCTCAAGTCACGGTCCAATTACCTTTTTTTTTCTCGTTTTGTTTTCCTCTTTTCTTTCTTTCTTTCTCTCTGTGTCGGTCTTACCTCTGTTTATCTTTATTGCTTCGCTATTTTCGCTCGAGAAATATGTGAGGTGCGTATCGGGCGAGGAAAAACCTTGCAAAGTGCAGCGAACCTTTGACGTTTCTTTTCACAAAAGTCTACATTCATCACAGGTAAATATAATAGCTTCGCAAATACATGATGGTACACGGTACAAAAAGATATTTCATATGCAAATTTTTGAATTATTGGAAATTTAATAAATAGCTAAATTTTTTGTAAGAATAAATATTTCAGATAATATATATACATATACTAAATATATATATATATATATATATATATATAACAGATACATCTTAGTAATATTAAAAACTGATACAAGTCCGCATTTCATTCACGAAGCCGATCTTCGCCAAACACGCGGTTACATTCTTCTAGACACAATCCCTATTGTATGCGCTATGTTTCCCAATATCTTTATTAGAATTCGACAATTTTTTTTATGAAAATGACATGAAAATTTTTAAAATCATACAAAACTTCGATAAATATTAAAAATAATTTTATCTCTACATTTTTATCGCGCTTTGCGCGTCAAAAAGTTTATTTTAAGAGAAAATTTAGAATAGATTTTTATAAAAAAAGATAGTGAGTATTTTTCTCTTAAACGTGATAAAATGAAAAATAAAATCTTTCACAAAATTTTTTTAGAAAAAAATGTTCATTCATTTTATATAAATACGTCAGTTCATTCGTATTGAATAAAAGTATTATTGGCTATTACTGTCGTATTTAGATCGCTTATTTGACATAACGAATTAATTGCATTAAAAAAATGTATAAATGAACATGAAAGAGTCTCTGCGGCAAAATGTAATATAAAGATATATTAAAGTACATTATCGATAACTTTATATTATATTTGATATTATATTATGCGCAAAATATTCCTCTGCGTATCATAATTTTCAAGTGCAATATTTTCTGTTGAATAATTAGTGATATAATGAACATAATTAAAGCACTGTAATTAAACTTACGGATGTATGGTAATCATGTCTCCCGTATGCAATATTATAAAATTAAAAAACGTGATTAAAGAAATATATTCCTCTTAGAAAAACCGTTTTTTCGACGATAAAAAAAAATCTTATAATTAATCTTATAATTAATCGCGTAATGTCGGTCTGCTATCTCAATAGCAATTACAATTGTACATTATATTTTTTTTTTGTTTTTGCTGTATTCATTATGAATAATAAGAGACAATGAGACACCTGACAGTCAGAGTGCATTGCATTTCACAAGATACTCTTGTAAGGACCTGTCAAATGCGGAAAGACACTCGAATCAATTCAATCGCGAATCGCCAAAAGCAATCTCGTGATTAATCATGCTGATTCCTCGCGCAACGGGATATAGCGAAAGGAAGCGGCAATTTTTTTTTTCTCTTCGATCTTGTTCGAATTATTAAATGTCTGCAGCTGTCTTTCATTAGTCTGTGAAATTTGATGCCAAATTCCGGTAATACACTCGGAGAATTTCAGCCATAAATTTCAATCTCGTTTGGGATTCCACAACGCGGCCCTTCGACTACTACCGCCGTTATTCGTGATGAAATGCATCGAAATACCTTTTCTTCTTTTCAGCCCCATCTTCATGATAACGATTAACGATCGTGCAAATTAATTCTTCATATAATGTAAAATATTTCATGAGCTAGGAATTATATATGGCGCTTCCAATTTCGATTAAAAATGTGTCAAACAATATCTTTTATGTAGAAGAATTTTATTCTACTTTCTTATTCTTTCAATTTTTTTTTTTTTTGGAAATATAAAAATTTTTTCCCTCCATTTTACCTACTAACTAATCATAATTTTATATAGTACTGAGAAAAATTCCTTTGTTACATCTGCCAATGTCTTTATATTTCACTCATCTGTGCATTATGTAAATTTCGCAGATCATTAAAAAATTCGATGGAATGGCAAGGGAGAAAACAATTGAAGAAATGCATGAAGAAAGAAAGCTGCGTAGTAAAATTTATTCCATTTTTCTTTTTCTCCCTTACTATTTCCACACATCATTCGTTCTATTTTAAAAGTTTTGAAGGGCTTTTACGAAAACCTTTTAGTATCGACTAAAGTTTTAAAGCAGGAGATACGTTCGATTCAATTATCGGATGCGTGAATGGAGGTACGCAAATACGGCGACATATCTTCATCTGACACAAAACGGACATCAAACCAACGAGCAAAATGTATAAACTTTTTCGAGAGTTTCTTGCGAGTATTTCGATCGATGAAAAATTCGAACGTATTTAGTAGCAATGATAATGATCGATTTATTATAATTAAAAGTAAATTAAAAAAATAGTACGTCTCGTTGTCCGTCGATTATAATATCGATGTTCTCACGGAAACTTTGGCCATGTGAGCATCAATCAAGCTAACCGTTTCCGACAAATTTCGATTTGTCTTTTTCCCTTGTCCGCTTATGACAGACTATTACTACTTGCCGCTGTTACTCTATTATAGATGTGATAAAAAAGTTTAATAAAAACTTTCAGTGAAATTATAAGCGCTATCGGTTTTTACATTGACGTTAGATTATTAAAAAGATCATTTCTTGAAACACCGATAAAGCGAAAACCACACATATTCTGTTATTGATATAGCTAGTAGTTATTACCACAATAGCGCAAATCTGTCTTTTTTTTTTTTTTTTTTACTGTTATCGATATCACTTGCGGGCATTGCATTTGATGAATTTGCTGTCGTCATCGGCGATATGGATATGACAAACAAAATAAACTGTACAATAAATCTACTTCTTAGACCGCAATAATTCATACGTACATTTTTGTCAGAAGCTTGTTTCTTTAAATAATTAAAACTTATTTTTTTCATCAAATATTATTGATAGCTTATTGATTGTTCTCACAGAGGATATGATAAACAACGTTTTGGACAAAAATGGTAGAAGATAAAAGAAAATTACATCATTCGCAATTAATTGCGAATGAGTTCAATCAAGTTTCTAGATGTATCTTTTGCTGCAGAAAATTATTAAACTGCATAAAAGGATTTGATAATAAAATATAAAATAATGCACATCGGCATATGGATCCAAATGTATTCAAGTCCTTACTTATATGTATGTGTCAAAAATTTAATAGTCAAAATAATTTATCAATTTGCTATCTATAAAATATTTATCTATACGCATGATGGAAAACTTAACGATGGCGACATTTGTCTGAGAAGCTACTTACTATAACAATGTAAACACGAATCAGCTGTTAAATTATAACATTTATAATTTAATTTATAGATGGACTATCCCGGATTTATTTGTCAGTGAAGAGAGAGCTCAGTGACCTACGATGATGACCTGGTTTTCAAGCTTCTGGTACACTCCTCCTACACGACCTTCTCCCACCTACAGGCATCCAGTTCGCTGGCAGTAGACCCAATTTCTGGTTCCCAACTACTTACCCTTCTCTGTTCCTGACGCCTCTGTTGTTTCATTTTCGCCACTATCGTCGTTGTTGTCGTCGTCATCCTCGTCATTGTTATTGTTATCGTTGCGGTCATTTCCATCAGAAACCAATAGCTTTAATATTTTACGACGTTACTTATTTCAAAGATTTTTTCTCACTCGTGCCAGGCAATTCTATGTTCTGAATTGCTATGTAGTAAAGCCTGAGGAAACAAAAAAAACTATATCTTTAAAAGTCTTTTTCACATGAATACTCATCGCAAATTATTATCTAAGATAGAATCATGATAAAAGCAATACATATATGATATAGATTTATCTAACTTTTATATAAGTTAAAAGAAATTATTTTATATATTAATAATTACATAACACATCACTCAATAAGTCTCCGGTCTAAGAAAAACAAATTTTTTTTTTAGAAACACGTGGGTCTGTCAACAATGTTGCCATAATGTGTCAGACCGGGGACTTATTGAGTGATGTGTTATTTAATCCGGTAAAACGTAACATAAAAAGAATTAAAGTTGACTTTATTTCTTAATTATGCTCTCTTGGCAAGCATCCTGATCTTTCGTAAATAACGAATATTTCGTTCATGATCTTCGTTTACTGGATATCGGCACATATCCGAAATTAAAGTATCGCCAACCATAATCCCTAAGATCACGAACTAAAGCTCCGGGACGAGAATCTGTTAATCCTTAAACAGAAACTGATCCTGCGCTCAATTCTCGAGCAACGAATGGAGATTCGTATTCGCGTGGGACACGCTCGCAAAATTTTATTTACGTTTTTTTAATTTTTAATTTTATTATCCTTCTTTTCCTCCTTTTTCGTCTCACAATCAGTGCAAATGCAATATCTCCAATAAATAATATCTTTGTTTCCATTAGTGTGATTATATACTAAAAAATGCAACGTAAAACTTTTACTTAATTTTTTTGTGCACAAACAATCTATTTCGCTTCAATTTTAGCTTAATTCTTGTTTTTTTTTTTTTCATAAATCTTCAAGAGAAAAAGTGAATTATATATATAACTTGTTTTCTTTTAATTCTTACTTTTATGAATTTTTGAACAAATTAAATGCACACTTACATATATAAATGCATTTAATAATATTTGCAATAATAAGTGCATTAAATAATATGTGCAATTTAGAATTTATATTTCATACTTTTTAAATATATCACGATTGGAAATTATAAGTAGGTATTGCAAATTAGAAAATGTAGTTTTCTAATCAAAGTAATTACCAACGCAATTTTTATAACACAGAGTGCACAAAGACTCAGAATGAAAATGAGCGAATTTAAAACTTGAAATGCGATTTCGCTCATGGTAAGGCGTAGTAGTTTCAAATTAGTTTTACCGAAGAGGAGAGGTATTCTAGCAGTGCTTAACTTTGATGGGTTTCGATAGCTCCGTTGCCGTTTTCGCTGAGCTGAATTAAGGCTCGCTAAATATCGACTTTGGTGATCGATCATGCGTAATCTAGGTCAAATCAGAAGAGAGTAAAACCCAGGAGGATACATTGCTATATATATATATATATATATAGATTAAAGTATTAATGTGTGTGTAAATCATACTTTACAAGATACTATTAGTTTCAATAATTTAATAAATATTTTATTTCGATTTTTTTTTTCAACACTTTTTGCTACGAGACATTATGTCTGTTTTCCGATTTTAATAGAATCGTGTAAAACATTTTTTTAAAGAACCAATGACAAAATGTAATCTACCTAATTATTTTTGATCCATAGGATCTTTATTAATCGACAAAGATAAATTCTTTACGCGTTATTTTTGCAGAATGCCTAACGAGAACTTGCCGGTGTGTCCCTGTGGTGTCGTCGTAGACTTGCCGAAGTCGCGAAACAGCTCGATCGTTTTAGAAAAGCTGACTATCCTCCTGCCCAAATCAAAGCGCAATAAACAGGAAGGTAAAAGCTCGCGGAAGCAACAAGATGACAGGCGGGAACTAAAGACTCGAGCATCGAACGAGACCGGAAGCAGCAGCTCGGCAACAGAATCCGCGAAACCTACAATGAAGAGCAGCAAGCATAAGAAGCGATTCGATCATTCGCGAAGGACTCGAAGCGCCGATAGCGCTGAATCGCATTACACTTATATCGGTCAGTTAGTCTGTTATTATGCACAAGTTTATATTATAAATTTATATTATATGCCAAGTTTTTTTTTGCACTTCACGTTTATTTTTTGGCCATACGTTTCAGCAAAATAACGTTTAAAAGCAAATTTAATTTTTTTTTTTAAAGTAATTAATTAAAAATATAAAATATACAATATATAACACATCACTCAATAAGTCTCCGGTCTAACTAAAGAAACACAAATTTTTTTTTTAGAAATCACGTGGGTCTGTCAACAATGTTGCCATATATGTGTCAGACCGGGGACTTATTGAGTGATGTGCTACTTATGTATATGTACATAAAATGAAAATTAATCAGAGGAAAAAAAAAAAAGAAAGAAAAAAATTGCATGTGCTTTCGATAATGTTTTATAGACTCAGGCTCGAGTATCCTCGATGATGAAAATGGAGAAAACACCACCATACCCGAAGTATCATACGCCAGCGTACCAAATACGGCGAATGCGAATGCCGAAGAAATTAGGATTAGTCGGTCAAGTATGCAAAGCAGATCGCAAGCTTTGTATACCGCTATTCCATCAATGACATCACCACCACCGACATACGATGTCGCGATTGCAAAATCGTGGCAGGTGAGATTTGCTGTAATTTATTGTCTTGTATTTCTGTACATTGCTTTTACCACCAATCCAACATAAAGTACTATCAATGCTGCGCTCTATGAACTTGATAGCATTTTTCTAGTAATCTAAGAGCTTATCCAAGTGGATTTGTATAGTCGCATAAAAACATATACACAAGGAAATCGATCAATCTCACATGCGGGAACAATAAACACAACAATCCAATATATTAGGTCAATGATTGATTGAGTTTTCCCTATAAATTCTTTTATTGCTCATGCTTTCTGCGCAATTTAATTTAACTGATGATATTCTACGCCATATACAACATAAATTCTGCAATGTAATTATGTAATCATGTTATATTTCTCGTGCTTGCAATTGTTAACAGACCGCCGAAGAATCAATGCTGAACATATTTATCATCGTCTTTTCTTTTTGGAATTTACACAGAACGATTGCTGCCACGCAATCATTAATGCTTTGTGCTTCGCGATTTTTATACAATATGTTGATAATAATTGCACAGGCTCGTAATGTATGCGGATAATAATTATTACGGTAATCGATACAAATAGAAGATTAAAAACAAAATCTTAGCAGCTTTATTATAATTTCCAGCACAGCATAATATTAATATTGATATTGAACAATGTAAAGTTGATTTAGGCAGTTAACTTGATTACTGAAACTTGCATGAATTAATGCAATTTCAAGAACGAGTGCCAAGAGTTTGATTTTTTAATAATTAGCAACGATAAATAGGCTAGTCATAATTGCAATACTTGTTATTGTTTTATCACTCATCGATTATTAACAAATATTCCATTTATCGATTGTTTTTCTACAATCTGAAAACAAGAATCGCAGCTGTATTCGATATCTTTGAAACACGACACGAAGATCAGATATTAAAACCGCAGCCATGCAAACATTAAGCAACTACAATATAGGGATGTTGCGGCTAGAGTAACGTGATTCCAATACGGCCTCGGAAGTAACGGAAAATTTTTAAATTTTTTATTAATCAATTAAAAATTAATCTCTCGATTAACTCTATTAAACAAGAGACGAACGTTAATATCTCAGTCGCTCGTTAAATAAATAAAGCAAATAAACTTGAAAGTAAATATTAAAATACGTAATATAACAAGACATATTTTCGTTTTGCAGACCGGCCTGCCACCGACATACGAGGAACATTTGCATCACAAATATGCAATGATGTCACGCTCGCATACTCCTCCACCACCATGGTCAGATTCGATGGCAACACCGTCGTCGACATCGTCGTCTAATCCGATTTCGAGTATCCAGCATCGTAATCTCTTACCTAGTCAGCCCGAATTTCGCGAGTATCTAGCTCAGCTGACACTTGATTCGCACAATCAACATCGACAGCAACAGCGGCAACAATCTAGAGATACTGTTTGTTCCGCCTTGAGAGAACAGCAGATCAGAGCGCATCATCGAGCACGAGCGATGCCTCCCAGGTAAGTCGATAGTCAAAACAATATGTAAAGTCTTCAGCCACGACTGACTGTATATATGATATATTACGAAACATACACAGAAACTATTGAGAATTATTTTGACTCGAATTAATTAATTAAATTAAATTAATTAATTTAATTATTTAATTTTTTTTAATTAATTTAATTAATTAAATTTTAATTATTTAATTAAATTAATTATTTAATTAAATTAATTAATTTATATCCGAGATGTAGGTGTAAAAAAAATAGAATTATTATTTGTTATTTTCCTCTAAAATAAAGCACGTGGGTATGTGGTCTTGTCATAATTTAATGTAAAAGAATTGATTAAAATTTCCATAAAAATTTCATTTTCTTATCTCTCAAAAATCCATCTTTTGTTATTGTTAGAAATGTTTCTCAATTGGAAGAATTGAAACGTGCTTGCAGATCGCAGAGCGAAAATCGAGCGCAACAGCAACGAATGGCAGCAATGTACGAAGATGCAGCGTTTTGCATGGAAACTACGGTATTGCAAGCGGCCTTTGATTCTGGATTCACCCCTTGCAGCTTAATGTAAAAGTACGACAATTTTTTTTGCCTCGACATAAAAAAATAGACATACCGCGAGCAAATTGACACATCGTCAATTAATAATCGAGTCCTACAAGTCGAATCTATCCTGCAATGGAAAGAAGATACTTGCGAAAGAATTCAATCATGGAATGATGCGTCAATCTTCTTACGGATGCAACGATATGCAGCATTATGAGGAAAGAAAAATATATCGCTAAGCATCGCGATAAGTAATTGCTCTTTTAATTTGCTCTTTTGTCAGATGTTATAATACGTAGAAATCATTTTAATTGTATTTTTCGCGTCATGCAACTTGCAATTACGACACCCGGTAATTATGAGAAAATCGTTAAAGGAGAGAGAGAGACGGTTATTTTTATCTTTCGCGAATCACACTCTTTACTGTTTCGTCTTAGCGCAGAAAATTTATAAATATAAACGAATGCTGTGTAGGCATACTTGTGATCCTAACAACATACAAAGTAGAAAGTAGTATGCAAAATTGATGTTAATATGACACATTGTATAGCGTAGCGCGACGCCTATGTATGTGCGTTAGAGTACGCGAAAGAAAAAAATCTCATATTATACAATAGTATATCTACTCCTTTAAACACACGCACACATAATAAAGTGAGAAAATACTAATTTTAATCAAATATGGAACAAATATACACATATACAATAAGTTCAAATTAAATATATTGCGAATGAATTCTATATGTATTATAAGCAAATACAGTGCACTGTTACTTTCTCTCACTTGTTACGTTAGTCTCCAACAATCAAATAAAGAAAAAAAAAAAAAAAAAAAATACAATACAGTATATTATGCATAAGAGACTCGGGAAATGTATATATTACATAATTTGCGCGTATCTTTATTCATAAACTCAATAGTATAAACATAGAATCAATTCAATACATGAAAACATTCCCTAAATCAAAATTTTTCTATTGACTTTTTAATGATTTTTTATCGCTGAGATAAAACGTGGAAAAATAATCTCCTTGCCACAAGACATAATTTCAGTCACATCAAGTGTTACATTTGTTCTTTTTTTCTCTTTTCACATTGCAAAATATTTACATTTTATAATGTAATGTGTATGTTTTTATAATTAATGAAATGTAAATATGTGTGACCAAGAGTAATGGTACGTGTGTGTATGTTGCATATTTAATTTTAGATAAATGTAAAATTAATACAGAAATTGAATAACGTTAATTAAATTATTAAAACACTCTCGTCTTTCGATTAGAAACAATAAGTTTATCGATAGCGTATAATAAATCGAGCTACATCGCTATCATCTCACACTGTATGTTGTGTATTAGAAGTGTGTTAGATGATCAAGAAATACATAATATATTCAATATAAAATATCTTGTGTCCTGTGTTGTTCCATTATTGTTTTACTTGTCTTCGGGTGAGTTCAATTTATTTTCAAATTATTTGAAAATATTAGTTATGCCAGTTTTCGTTGCCAAAATAAAATATCTAATATCAATATAATATTTACCTGAATGTGTAAAAATGGCCCCGATGACACAATTAAATAATCTCAAGTATGTAGATCAAAATCCCGTGATTTTAACGCCGTCGGGTACGCGAAAGATTCTCTCCTCCGGCGGAAGTTCACCAATTTTATACTGGTCTAAAGTTTTTCTAGCGATGGTGGAATGGCCGGTGCCGATAAATGCCAAAGTCGCGTCTCGTCCAGCATATTCCAAGATAACATCTTGGCCACCCGAGTGACTCTTTAGAAAGTCGGTGCAATCGTATACGTAATCGTGGATCACCAGCCAGCAATTGTCAAGCGCATCGTGCCAAGCAACCTCATGTAAGTGAATCGTTCGGAGTTTGTCGTGCGATTTTTCCTTGCCCGACTTTGCCCTACATCGTTGTTCTTCCATGCGGTCCTTTCTCTCCACAAAATCGTCACGTTCGACCTGCCGCAAGTTTCCCTTCGACGATTTCACATCCTCCAATTTGAGAGAACGAAAATTTAAACTTAGAAAATCCATGCTGCGGCTTCCAAAAGCACTTTCTCTGTAACAGGATCGTGACGTATGTATGTATATATGTAGTGCGTTACTTTGATAATTTATTTAATTTCAATATCGCGAAGGAAGAATTTATATCCTTCTTTTGTTTTTACAGACGCGTAAATTTGCTTCTCAAACTTTTCTAAGAATTTATCTCGATATCACAAGCATATAAATCAGCCATGCATCGAGCACGATGACTACATAACTACTAAAAATCTTTGTTGATAAATTTCAATTCGTGAGTTCACGAGATAACATGAAATTATCATATTATTAAAACATAAATAAGACTTGTTTACGTGTGTTACTTGTTACATATAAAGCTAAAAGAAGCAAACACACATTAATTTCATATTTCATATTTTATAGATATTTCTATTAAAACATTAATCATTTTCCATTTTTTTCATACTTTATAAAACATGTACGTTTTTGTTTACATTATTTGTTTAAAAGAATATGACACATTGTGAAAAGTCGATATTTGCAATTGCGGAAAATTGAGCAATTAACACATCACTCAATAAGTCTCCGGTCTAACTAAGAAAAATAAATTTTTTTTTAGAAATCACGTGGGTCTGTCAACGATGTTGCCATATATCTGTCAGACCGGGGACTTATTGAGTGATGTGTTATATATCGATCAAGCATTAATCTTATCGATTATTTTGTAGAATAGACTATATAATGATGATTGAAAAAGACACAAATGCGCAAACACTGAAAATATTATCTCGATTGCAAAGGTGACGGGGCTACATATGCCGATCAATCCTTGCAATGTCACAATCTGTGACAATCGTTAAACAATCCCGGACACGATAATAATTCAAAATGGATATGTTATGTTAAATCCACCTACAATGGCAAACGCTTCTGCCTAAGTTGTCTGTCAAGAGACATCGTACAGTGCACTGAACACAATCAGAACAGAAATCAATTCGCTCGGGAAAAGAAAGTAATTCTATTACCGGTTGAAACCTAATGCGTGCACACACCAGGTATACCTTTTCGATCACGCACTGTCGTGGTAAACGAATGTATCGCGAAACACGCGTATGTATACATATAATCCTAGCTATTTAAACCGGTTGTGATGGAATAAAAATCACCCTTTCTTTCTAATCAAGACTCCGTTAATAACTAAAATGTAAAATCTTACCATAAAATTATTTCACTTTTTCTTTCTCAATTTGCAAAATTAATTATCTCTCGCAGAAATTTTAAGCAACCGAGTTTCTCGCTCGCACCAATCGCAATTCGGAGGAAGACTTGAATGCGTCGCTTCATACTCATATGATTTTGACAATTATATAATTCTGACGATTATACATACATATACATACATATATAACACCTCACTCAATAAGTCCCCGGTCTGACACATTATGGCAACATTGTTGACAGACCCACGTGATTTCTAAAAAAAAATTTGTTTTTCTTAGTTAGACCGGAGACTTATTGAGTGATGCGTTTATATATATATATATGTATATATTAGGTTGGGGAAAAAGAAATCCATTATTTTTTCGGTAGATTACTGTAGTGATCGATATCTCGTAAAAAAACATGTTAAATAAAGTCATTAATTTCACGCAAAAATAATGGATTTCTTTTTCCCCAACCTAATATATATGTTAGGTTTTTCTGCAATTTCATTTTTTTCTCTCGCGACGATGATAATTATTGGTCAATCCGACACTTTTATGCATTAAACAAATATGAAAAAAGCGATTAAAAAAACGCGCTCTCTTCGAGATAATACACATATTTTCAATTGATATCTCTCGGATTTTAAAGTTTACACATAAATGATATACGTAACAATATGACGATTGCGATTGCTATTAGAAAGATAAACTCTGAACTGTGCAGTAATTTAATTTGACTCAGCTAATAATACTCAGCAAAAATACGTTTAATCATTTTATTGCTTTTCGCCTCGAGAATAAACGCGTAAATGCTTTAATATAAAACACTTATTTCTGTTTATATTTAATTTTCATAGCATATATCATCTATGCATGTATACACACACATCTTTTCTAATCTCTTTCAAATAAAAAATAAATAATACATTGTACAAGCAAATCGTGCGGGAAAAATCTTTATAAATTACTACAATATTGTATAAAAAATAAAATAATATTATATAATAGATAAATAACAATATAATTTTTATCGACTTGTTTTAAATTTTTAGATACGTACTTATTCTTTTTTTTTTTTAATTTACTTCTTGATTGATAAATAAAATTATTAAAGACAATTAAAATGAAAATTTTGAGAAAAATTATGAGAAAAATTTCAATATGTATAAAAAAATATAACAAAGATATTCGCAAATGTAATCTAAAAGAGATGAATGAATTGGTGGCTATACGTAGAGAAAAATGAAATAGACAGTGTTTCAAAAATGAAGAACATATGGATCGTGATAATTTTCCAATGAGATGAAAAAGCCTCGATTGCCTAAAAAAACAATAATCAGGAATAATCGAATAAGTCCATGATAAAAGAAGAAGAAAAAGAAATTTCATTATAATTTGAGTAATTTTTTCGAATTTTCCAAAGAAAAAGTTATCAGAATTTTGAAAAATGAAAAATCGATTACATTAACAGTTTATAGATAAAAGAGAGAAAATGCAAATCAAAATAAGAGGCGTGATGCTTTGATCGGTTGTCGATATAATGGAAAATGCAGCGAGTTGTGCTACTGTCAAATATAAAAGTAAGTTTTTCTAGAAAAAAAAAAAAAATGTCCCTCTCGTCATCAGTAAAGAGAGGAAAAAAAGCTGGATTATTGGCCGACTATAAACGGCCATTTCTACTCGTCCAACTGTCGCAATCATCGTTGCGCAAGTAACGAGTGTTACCGCCAATCGAGACAATGCTAAGCCACGCGACATCGCGGCGACGCGTTGTCGACGACGTCGCTGACGACCGCGTCGGCGTCGGCGTCGGCGTCGGCTTCGACGTCGACGACGGCAACAGCAGCGGTGGCGGCGACAGTGACGATGACGATGCGGTCAACGCCGGCGGCGGCGCACTGCGTATCCGATAGTCGTAATCATGCCACCCTGACCTCACGCACATTTCCGTAAGCACGGAAAGCGGGCGTGCGTCGACGTTGCGGGAAAAAAATCTTTGGCATATCCGCGACAAACATAGGTGAAAGAACGAGAAATCACGACGAACGCCAACGATATTCTCGACGTGTACGCGCACGAGCAAAAGAGATCATCGCGGTCGTTGCGGGAAGGATCGGGACCGGTTGCAGACTCGTTTGTGACCAGCATCCAACTTTTCATCTCGTCAACATCCCAACATGCGTTTGGAGAAGACGCTCGCGGAAAACAAATCGTTTAATCGAATCGTATTTTCACGTTGATAAAAATTTCATCTCGTTGCCAGAAGCACGTATACGGAGAAGCCGATGCTTCGCGATCCGGAATAAAAAGTCGGTGGAATTGTATTATAATATAAAACGCCATCGATAATGCTCGCGAATGCGAGAATAATGAGCGTAAACATCAGATCGACCGCGAACGCGTTCGATGATCGTTACAAGTGCATGTAGAAAATGTTGCGTCCTCGTGACACATATTAGGTGCTTACAGGGAACTATATCGCGCGTTTGTCTGACGGGAGGGAAGGAGGAAAAGAGAGAGGAGAACCGGCGCACGCGACGCATTAAAAACGCATTTTTCCTCATACGCTGGAAAATTATTACCTTTTCTTAACGACTATTACGGGATGGTAGGGGGATGCAACTGCATAGTGCGGAAATGTGCGTGTGTGTGTGCGTGCGTGCGTGCGTGCGTGCGTGCGTGTGTGTGTATGCGTGTGTGCATGCGTGTGTGTGTATGTTTGTGTGTATCCGGGAAAGATTTTGAATAAACGGACGAGGATGCGAGACGACGACGCCGCGCCACCGGCGCTGCACGTGTTACTCCGACCGAGCCGGATCGATCGCCCGGAAATGTGCTCGAGCTCGAAGCCGTGCGGTCATATGCGTCTTATTCGTCGCGTGCAGATTTTCGCAGGACCGATTCTCCGACGATATAAATGACGTCCTTAATTTCGGCAATCCGCGCGGAGTAGCATCATCGGTGATAAATCGACTCCTACGTTCTTCGCGATTCGATTTTACCTTTCGCTTCTAGTGTTGGTGATAAAAGTGAATCAATCGCACATATTTACATCAAGGGATGTACGCGATATGGAATATGAGTTAATCACTTTTGTAAATTGGTGAGCAAGTGTCCGATCTGTCAAAGTATCCGTCGTTGACGTACGTAGAGAATGTTTGATTTCAATCATTTGTGAAATTTGAATTTGTATTGCCTGTAGAATGGTTCGAGAGGTAGTTATCGAGTTAGCTCCGAGTAATCTTTAGAAGGAGAATTTATTCGCTCATCTCTCTCTGTTCTATACCGCCTCTTTCCCTTTTCTAATCTTCTGTTCTTATTTATCGGGAAATTTCCTGGAAAATGAGCCGCCTATGAAATTGCGTCCGGAGTAAACGTGTAAGAGAGAAGAAAAACGTGAAACTTTTAATTAAAGATCTGCTTCCTCGCACGCCGACAGACAAGCCGATTGAATCTAGACCATATACGCTCTGTCAACTCTGTCTGCTCTCTTTCGACGAGATTCCTCAATCAAGAAAATCTTCTTACAGTCGCGAAATGTTGTAAACAACATTATTTCATTAGGCGTGGAAATGAGAAAAATAAAATTGTTCAGATTTATCGTTTATTAAATTGTCAGGTATTCTTTTGCATCGCTTATCGCGTGATTAATTAATTAATTAATTAATTAAACACCTAGGATAGGAAATAAATGTTCGGAATAATTTCTACACGCTGTTTGACAGATAACGTCGTGTCAAATATCTCGTCGTCGACGCTGAAAATTGTCAACGAGGGCAACTTGTAACTCGTAGTCTCTTTATCGCATTCGCCTATTCGGTCTCGCCTCGATTCAGTCCTGAATTCCGACTCCGAGTTTTGTACGCGTCGACACGCGTCGCCACACGCAATAAACGACAGATTGTGCTCAGACAGATTTGTGCGAGACTATTCCGCTGGCACATTTCTGGTCGCCTTTTCGGGTAACAGATCCGAGGTGCAAAGTGTAACGATAGCTCGCAAGCCGGTCTTTCTTTTCTCTCTTTTTTTTTTTCTTTTTTTTTTTTCCTTTCTCGTCGCGCAGAAGCAACGAAATGCAGCTCGGCCGTCACTTTTCGTTAGCGTTCATTATTAATAGCGAAGGCATCGATTAATTGATTTATGTTATAAAAAAGAATGGCACGCGTCGATAAATAATTCCGTCCCGTCCCGGCTTCGTTTGTCATCAATAGAGCGTAGCGTAGTAGCCCCTGTATGGTAATATCAGACTTGTACGGATCATCGACTTTGACTCGCCTCGTTTCTAACGTATATTGGAACAACCCCCTTTCTCCCTTCCCGCACTCGCTAATCGAAGCCTAGTTCTTATCTCGCGTTCGCGGGGGAGTAACTGATCCGATATCGCGCCGCTACACGCGCTTTCATTAAAAATGCAACCTTACAGAGGCACAGACAGTCTATAGACACAATATTCGCGCGACCACGTGTCACGCATCTCTCTTTTTCCAATCGTCAACGCGGTTGTGTCCTGCTCTTTTCTTTTAAATTGCACTATTGAAACGAGAAAATTAGATGCAACGATGAAGGCAAAAAGTTAAACGTTATTAACTTCTTAGCTCTCTATCAACGCCACTCTCGCTCATTCGCATTCACGAGATGTTGCCTCCCTTCTTCTCGGCTTACGCAGTGAAAAAGTACATCTTCCGCTACAAGATGATGTTTTTGCGACGAAAGAAACGGAAAAAAAAAAAAATATTGACGTGTCGATTGACAGTTATGATGATTTTTGAGCCCTTGGCGCGATATTATCGGTAGTGGCGAGGGCCGATTAGCAATCATCTCGGGGCACTTTGAATCACTCTCCTCGCGCATCATCCCGCGAATCCTTGATTGTCCGCGCCGCTCGCTCGCTCGCTCGCTCGCTCGCTCGCTCGCGCGCGCGCGCGCGTGCGAGAACTTCTACTATTTATAAATTGTCCGAATTCAGTCGCGTTGGCGAACGATTCGACTCGACAGAGCTGGTGGTGCTGCTGCTGCTGCTGTTGCGGCTATACCGCAGCTGCCGCCGTCTCGGCACCGCTATCGTCGCTACTGCCACCGTCGCCTCGTGTAAGGAACAATTTGCTACTCCATGGTAAAAATAGAAACTCCTAGCCAGCTAGCCGAACTCGCGGCTAGAGCCGAGACCGCGCAGGGCACCGTTCTAGCCGCGCAAGACGGAGAGGCCGAACAACGCGGCGTATGTTCCGGCGATGCAACCGACCGTGTGCCTGTGCGAATGCTGACGATGATGCTGATGTAGATGTTACTGCTGCCGATATTGCGCATCGAGCTAGAACAGCGTCCGTCACCGTCACCGTCAACGCAAAGAAAGCTCTCTCTCGCGCGCGCGTCTATCCACGTGTGCCTATCTTTCCCTTTCCCGCCCTCTCTTCCTCTCTCTCTCTCTCTCTCTCTCTCTCTCTCTCTCTCTCTCTCTGTCTCTCTGTGCGCGCGAATGTGTGTGTGTGTGTGTGCGCGTTGCGTATTCATGTGTATACATAGAGTTCGACATCGCTCTGCTTTCCTCTTCGTCTTACATCCACTTTGCAATCCGCTCGAGGTAAACTCAGTGTTCGCCGAGATTTCGCCGAGGTTTCGCCGTGAGACCAGTCCCGTGTCATCTTAGTCATCGACCGATCTACCGTAGATAGATCTCGCGGATGACTCATCGGAGAATTCTATCGGATCTTCGTTTTTTAAAGAAAGAGAAAAGCTTTCGAATGAAGAGTCAAGGAATGAGAGATTGAGCGATAGAAGATGCAAACGAGACGAAGATAGAGGGAAAAAGAGAGAACGAGTAAGAAAGAGAGAGAGAGAGAGAGAGAGAGAGAGAGAGAGAGAGAGGGAGAGAGAGAGAGAGAGAGAACCACATTCCGAGCGGATCACGGATGCTTATAGAAGCGTTGCGTAACTGCGTCAGACGAATAACGAAAACGCGACTCCGTTGAGCTCGTTGTCTAATTTCGACAGTTTGAAGAGAAAACGCGATCTAGCGCGCAATTTCCAACGGATCCTCTCTCTCTCTTCAGGGCGACACTTTCCAATGGTGACCATAGCGCTTCGGAGCTCTAAAGTGTTGCATGTGAGACGCTGGATGTGCAATTTTTCGAGAATCCTCGGCGAGACTCGACCCCGTTGATCTATAATCGCAGGCGGTCACGTGCGTGTGTGTATGTGCGAGTGCGTAAGTGTCGTATGTGTGCATATGTATGTATGTGGGCGTGTGCGTGTGTGGGTACGCAAGTAAGTGGGAAGGAGACCGACCGGAACGGTAGTATGGCGAGGTGACCGAGGGGACGTTGGTCTCCGAGGTGGCGGCGATTCGACGTGATAGAGGATGAGAACAAGGGAGAATGGATAAAAAGTGTTCAAGAGAATGTATCGATTCTAAGGCCGCCACTATCGAGGCAGCAATCATTCTCGCGTGTAATCCTTCGGCACCGGAAGAGAGCGAGGAACCTTTGGCGGCGTTCGCGATCGGGAGACGTAGATTCGCGCTCGCATGTTTCGTTCCTCGAAGTCGAACTAAAATTAAACCCGGCCCGGCGAGGCTCACCGATTCTTTTCTCACGTCCGGCTTCTCTTTTGCGGGTTGCGTCGCGATGACAGGCAAGCCTTGAGAAGCCTCGGGCTTGAGTTCGTGATCCGGGGATTGACGCGCGGTTGTCGCGATTGTCGCGGCTCTCGCGATCTTCCGCGCTAAGATAATAGTTTCGGTAAATTCTTACGTATGATTTGACACCCGTCACGTTTCTCGCAACGACATTGACGATCGATACGTGCCACTGTTACGGCGAATCTACGCTCGATTCTACGGTGTTATTGTAGATATCCGGTGAAGACGGACGTGAAAAGGCAGCAACGAGGAGAATGGAACGATACCCGAAACAAGGCACGTGCTGCAGACGTTGCTGACGAAAGACCAAGAGTACGATCGAGACGACAGCGATATCATAATCAAGACGAAGACGAAGACGAAAGAAAGATAGACGGTGGACGAAGGTCGAGAAGACCGAGGAATCGAACAGTGTCTGCGATAGCCGCGAGAGATGCAGCAACAATCACACTCCGGCCAGCAATCGTCCGGGGCGCCGAATGGGGTGGCGGGGGGCACTCAATTGTCGCAAACAGGTGGTATAAGTCCGGCGCAACCTGGCGCGACCGGTACCGCCACCGTGGCGTCCAATCGTACGCAGATTAGCGGAGGTAGATTCGACTTTGATGACGGCGGGACCTATTGCGGGGGCTGGGAGGACGGAAAGGCCCACGGCCACGGCGTATGCACCGGGCCTAAAGGTCAGGGAGCCTACTCCGGCAGCTGGCATTTTGGCTTTGAGGTGTCCGGTGTTTACACTTGGCCTAGGTGAGCAACTATCGTTGATACAGACTACTTGTTGAATTGCGGCCGACGCTATCTCTTATCGTTAGCGAGCAGTTCGTTAGCGCTCTCTTAGCGATCAAATTTTCACGCAACAAGCACAATTATTATAAAAAATTTCCACATTCACGAGTTTACACACATACAATTTATCAAATCAGCGAAATCTAGTTGCGCTTTTTTTTTACTTGAGAAATAAATTAATCCTATATGCTCTTCGCGTTGGCGTATTCTCAAAATGTGCTGGTTAGTTCAACGCTACTCCCTCGAGTTTAATAAAGGATTAAAGCTAAGCTCGTTTATATATATATCGTGACGAGTGTATGCTTTTCCGAGTAGCTGTGATTACATTATACTGTGTGTGTTAACAGCGTTAACGTTCGCATTCGTAAGACAAACGAATATTGAACACGACACGCTGTGAAAATAACTCAAGTCCAACGAAGCTATTTCGAGAGGTCTTGTGTCTTTGATAGCTGTAAAAAAAATATTTCCCCGATGATTAGACGTTCCATTGACAGTTTTGTGCCAAATTCACGTGACTTCGTTGCGTTCGCATAACGCGAGATGAGCGAATGGCGCGGACCTTGACACGGTATCCCGGTATATATACCGGGGTGGGAAATCTCCCGATCCTGCGAAACTGGGTCACCGGGCGCAAGGACAACGGGGACCGGATCACTAAGATTCAGGATCTAGTTCAAGGCCGGGATAATCATCCAACTTTTCGGGGATAATGTGTCTTTATGGCGGAAATGAAGAGATTCCCTAAATCTTTTAATTAAAAAGTTAATTTAATTACATCTCTCTCTCTCTCTCTCTCTCTCTCTCTCTTTCTCTCTCAATTTTTTATAATATAGTTACAGTCCTAGTTTCGATAAAGGAAAGAGATTAGAGTTGAAATTGGAATCTTGAGTCGTCGAATACTGTTAACATATTTAACGTTGTTAATGACGATTAATCATTTAATTATATTTTGCGTGTGTATTGTAGTATGATTTGTATTGTAGCATTGATGATCCGTTCTTCGAGAAAGATAAAGCATGTTTGATTCATTTTTCAACTTTATATTGCATGAATATATAATCAAAACATTATCGTAGCATTATCAAATGCTAGAATTATAATCTTTATAATTAAACGGCATTGGGCAGAAATACCTTATATATTGTCAAGATTTGTAATTTATTTAACGTAAATTACAATAGTTTATTCGAATAGGACAAATTTTTCTATAAAAAAAGTTTTCGTATTTGCATGTTGACATATTACATGTCTTTTATTTAACAATCATTCGCAGAAACGCGCGTTTCATTAGAAAATTAAGCATTTTCCTACAAGAGATTTACCTTTCTAAAAGATGAAGCATTTTCCTTCAAGAAATTTATCATGAAAGCTTCCTAGCTTTTTTTGGTCTTAGCTGAAAAATGATGATAACTTTAAAAAGTGAAATTTATACTCTTTACACTACAATAGAAAAGATTTTTCACAAATAAAATTAATTTAATGCTGATTTAATCGCAATTGAAGAAGCGCTCACTTGAATAGGTTTCCGTCTATTTCTCTTCAATATTAAAATATAAAAATATATTTAAAGAAAATTCATAAAATACGCATATGTATACGCATTTATGCAATAATTTCCCTCTCTTTTTTACAAAGTGTTTAAAGTGTCAAAATTACACCATATATATCTAGTAATATAAAAACAAAACTGTTGTCATCATCATTGATACTGTAACACATCGCTCAATAGATCTCCGGTCTAACTAAGAAAAACAAAAATTTTTTTTTAGAAATCACGTGGGTCTGTCAACAATGTTGCCATATATGTGTCAGACCGGGGACTTATTGAGTGATGTGTTATGCAATAATTATGTGCGTATTAATGAAATAAATTTTTAATTAATAATATCTATGATAGCATAAATATATAGCGACGTAATTTTCAAAATGTAAATCCTAATAGTATTTTGGCGAATGGATATTAAAACTAAAAACTGCCGAAATAATTGTCTTATACTTTCTAGTTTGTTGCACAGAAAATTGTTTTTTAAAAGACTAACCTTCGCAAATTGTATTTCAGTGGGTCAGCTTACGAGGGACAATGGCAAAATGGCAAGAGACATGGGTTGGGTATGGAGACCCGTGGTCGTTGGCTCTATCGAGGAGAATGGACTCAGGGATTCAAGGGTCGCTACGGAGTCCGACAATCCACCACATCCACGGCGAGATACGAAGGCACGTGGTCCAGCGGTCTACAAGACGGTTACGGCTCCGAGACCTATGCCGACAGCGGTGAGTAGCAAAATCCCTCTATTAAATTAAATTAAATTAAATATTCAATTATATTTAAAAATATTTACGACCAGAGCACGATATAGGAAATTTTTTTTATTTTTTTTATTTTTTTATTTTTTATTTTTTTTATCGCAAATATATATGTACATATTATCGCATGGAAGGGAAAAGGTTTCTTCGAGTGGCGAGTACCAGTATTATTTATTATAAGCAATAAATACTTGCGTGAAACTGTATATAAATCTAGAAATGAGTCTCGCAATTTTGTTGTTGTTCCGATGATTGGAACAAGAGTGTATGAACTGAATGGTAAATTTTTTTCAATAATAAAACTCGCCGATTGTAACATTTTCGCGGCATCTCGGATTATTACTTACTCACGATCCAAAGTAAAGAATCTCAAGTAGAAACTGGAAATGCTCTAACACTGCCACGTCACATTGAACACGCGTGCGTACATTATGCTCGTCGAAAATAGCATGTCCGCGCGCGATCGCTCGACGGGAATTAGTTGACTCGACGTTTATCAAGCAGCACGAAATATCCAATTGAATTATTGTTCTGGTTTGATTTACTTTTAATTAATCACTATTTATAAGTATGTCTTTTGTTCGTTTTGTCTTCGCTATATTCGTAGTTAATTTAATTTTTATTCTTTGCAAAGATATGGGATCGCTCCTCTCCCCTTCATACATTATTGTCTTCTGATAAAATTATATTATATATTTTGTGATGCAACTATATGTATATTCTCTATAACTAAAATAATTTCAATTTCTTCAAATTATTTTTCAATTTCTAAAAATGGGCCGGTCTGTAATACTTGAAAATACATGCTACTTTATAGTTTAAATAAAGCGCTGAGAAATAAATATAAAATGTAATAGAGAATTTATTTGCACTATCGGCAATATTCTCTCTCTCATTCTTGTTCTCATTCTTTGCGTCACTTTTTGCCTCTTGCAACGGTAATAAATGGAATGTCAACGCTATTTTGACAGACGAAAAAGCTAGGATAGTTTCTTATCATAGATTCTTATTACAAATCGATTGTACTCGTGGAATAATCTGTTTTATATCAAATAGTTTTATATAATCTGTTTTATATAAGAAAATTTCGATATCTCTTTTCTGTGAGAAAAATTTGTAAAAATTAAAAGTTTTTTTTTTTTTCTTTTATCATCTTGACAGCGATACGGCCATGACGTGCTGCAAGATCAAGCGAGGAAAGAAGGGGGGGGGGAAATACGAGAGAAATAAGAATAAGAATAAAGTGTAGCACGTGTATCGCGTGGAAAAGGGCGAGTCCATGTAAACACAACGTGGAGCTTTCTACCGTGGCGCACGCGGACGCACCCAACTTTTCCGCGAAAGGATCCTGGTTGGTTCACCTCCCGGTTTGAACCTCTCCGTACGGGTCAAGGTCGCTTACGGTATATTCCCACCTTCACTCGCTGCTTTCTCGTAGCGTCGTTACTTACACAATGAAATCTATCCGCACTTTTCGCAGTTATCGACGTTATTTTATTTTCTTTCTTCTTCTTCTCGCGAGATTCTATTATATTAGCGTTGAATGTCTTTGTGTCCATTAGCTACATAAATTTATTTCGTTATCAATCTCTTCCATTCTCTGATGAAAAAGAGAACTTAATCAATTGCCGACAAATTCATTGATAGATGCGAAATCGTCATTTTTTTGCTTGGATTTGCCTGATAAATTTAGAATGTCAAGAGTAAATATTCTATATAAAAAAATACTCTAAAAAAAATATGAAAAAATGTGATACTCAATTAGAACAACAAAAAAGGAAAGGCCATTCAAAAATTGAACGCGGACCTAAGTGGCGCAGGAGTACATGTCCTCTATATACTCCCACGTACTTTCGGCACGCGTGCATATTTTTTTTTCTACATATACGAAGTGCGATACACGTGAATGCAAACACAATCGATAATCGTGTAAACATTGGCAATCTGTATTACACTATGTATCGATACGAACAAATTGACAATACGTCACTCCGTATACCAGATTTATACTTTGACATTCAAACAAGGTAAATTAACTCGTATTTATCCTTTACAAATAACTCTTGCAGTGTTTGTTTGCATCATTTCCTAATTTTTCTAATTCATTGGTTACATTAAACACACACACACATCCACAGAATACATACGAATAAATTACGTAATTATTATACAACGATATCTGTCAATCATTGTCAATTCATAATTACATCTCAAATAAAATTGGCGTTTCATAAAAATTTAGTTTGCTATAATTAATTTAGATAAATATAATTAAAAAGTATGTTACATAAAAAAAAGTATTTTTTTTTCAAACGCAATGTAATCTAACACATCACTCAATAAGTCTCCGGTCTAACTAAGAAAAACAAATTTTTTTTTTAGAAATCACGTGGGTCTGTCAACAATGTTGCCATATATCTGTCAGACCGGGGACTTATTGAGTGATGTGTTATATATACACTCTGTGATATTGCGTTCTTCCATCGTTTCTTATCGAAATAACTTATGTACTTTACAAGCAAAAGAGATCCGACTTTTAGTCAAAAATTAACGTACTCACGTGAACCAATGTAATTTTAATGACGCTTTCGAAAAATGTGCGAAATATGTCGCGTACGACCGGCCTCCAACTTCATAAACGTCATCTTTATGGTGTCATAAAAAAACGACGAAGAAAAGCAGCAGTTTTATCGAGACTCAAGGATCAATGTGTGCATGCGTGCGCAATTATTGTGCGTAATTATAAAAAAGAAAAGTCTCTAAAGCAGATATTTATGAAAGTCAAAGTATATCGTATTTTAATATATATGACAGCTGAGTAAAATTAAGCAACAGTTTAGATATTTGATGAGATTTTCTTTACTGGACTGTATTATTTTCTTAGTTGTTCTACATATTTAAGAGGATTGCGTACGGGAATACGCATATAACGCTTAGGAGTGAAATTCTCAGGCTGAATAATCTCCTAGATATATATTTCATTCCATGAATATCTCTCGCGATACATTATTTTCGTATAATTTCTTTGAAACACTTAATATGGGGGATATTAATAGATGAGACCGACGCGCGAATGATTCATTGTGCAAAAGAATCGAAATAATATGAAATAATCTTGCTATTCTCATTGTCGCTCTCATAGCTTTAATATGTATAAAGAGTGACTGTATATTTTAGGCAAAGTAAATTTATGAGCATGATTTTTTTCTCACGTAGCTCGTCGCGATTCACCTTGATATTTTTTTTTTATTTCACATATGTACATACATTTTTACATATACATATTTTACATATGTTTGTCTTAACTCTTTTGATCGAGTTAAGGCATTTTTCAAACATTTTTATTTCTCCCATGGCACGTGGCCGAGGTATTTATTTATAAATACCGACGCCGACGCGTGCGTGTGTCGATGCGAGTGCGCGAGAAGTCGCTGTTGATCGCGTATGGAGGGTGGACGTGCAACTATATATCGATGCCCCGTTCTCTTATATCAATCTCCAGACCCTCGTATTTAACGAACTTCTTCAAGCATCCACGCCTTCCTGATAAATCGCCTATGATATGACTCACGATAGAGTGCGCGCTTTCATCCTCGAAAGCTAGCGTCGCAGATGCGCGCGTCTTGCGCAAAAATTATTGGGATTACTTTGCAAATAATTGTTGACAAATCATTTATGGGCTAATAATTATTTCGAAAAAATGGAGAGCGCGCTTGCGACGAGTCAGTTCTATGTAATCGTATCGCTTAAAATTTTATTAGAGCGTAACGGAAGAAGACATGCGAAAAAAGAACATACAAAGAGAAAATATATGCACAGATTGACATCTTGGCACAAAAATAAGCGATTATATTATGACTTGATAAAAAGATAAATATCTCGCTACAATGCTTTGTGTCTACTTCCAGAGAAGAGAGAAAGAGAGGGAGAGAGAGAATTGGAAAATAATGTAAAATTAGATTACAAGACACTCTTATACGAAACAATTATGTCCACTCGCGGTTTTTAAGATTATTATCTACATTATTAAATTACGATCCACAAAGGAAAGGATGGTAAAGATATCCGCAAGCTCACGTGACCCAATTACGTGGCGCAAATCGCATCTAATAATATGTCGTATAATTTAGCGACAAATTATATAAATAATCAAATCGTGATATGCAATGATAGCGATTCTGCATCGTATGGAGAATAAATGGAACAGAGTCAAACAATTTCGCACGCACGTGTAATTAAAAAAAAAAAAAAAAAAAAAAAAAAAAAAAGCAAAATCCTTTTTGTCCTCTGCGAGTATTAGCGGTCTTAGCGTGCTGCAACCCTTTATGCAAATAGCAATGTGTATATGGAATATATAAAGCTGTTAATATTATACCAGCGTGGGTTACCTTGATGAACCGCTTTTACCTTTATTTTATACAGCTCGGCTGTTATTTCTGATTTTTCCTGGCGTCATATTCCCTTACGTCACAGAATAAGCTGCCGTTGATCGCGCGTAAAAATGGCCATTGTAAACTTTAAAACGTTTTTAATTAGCGAATAAGAGAATTCTTTGGGGAGAGATAAACCAGAGATAAGAATGAGATTATGATATCAAGCGATCAATTTTCAAAATCTTATTCAGCCAAATTTGTGTAAAAGTATTAAAAAAATATTTTGGAAAAAAATAAAAAATTTTAAAGGGATTATATATATATATATACACTTCAAAATATATATATAATCCCTTTAAAATTTTTAATTTTTTTCCAAAATATTTTTTTATTTATTATTTATATATATATATAGAAAGAAATTGCCATTTTATTCCCGCATGTGACATATTAATGCAACCCGATGCACAGCTATGTAATAACGGCGTTGAAATCCAAGCTACGTACGGCTCAACAATGCACGACTAGATATTGTAATCAATAAGAAAGTAGTCGGTTGTTTCTCTTTCAAAGTACATACAAACGGGTATTAACCGAGTGCAAATTACGCCATAAACGTAAACAAGTATCATCAGATTAAAGTATATGGCGCGTGCGCGACGTATGTATATTGTGTTGTTCTATTTCTATTTTTTTGAACTAGTATTTACTTTATTCTCCCGCAAAAAAAAAATATAATTGTAATTTCGAATCAGATAAAGAATTTCAAAGAGTCTTAAGTCTCGAAACAGTCTGAGGGATGAATTCCTCCTTTCGCGAAGTATACGCATAAAAAGAAGATATATCAACGGAATGCGAAGAGATATCGCTCGGCGTTTATCTCCTTCCTTTTTTTTTTTTCTTTTTGAAGTTTTGTTTCTCTGCTAGAACTCTCATTATCCCCAGACAGAAAGATATATATCGTATCAGTCGAGCGTTGGGGTAGTTTGTGACAATCTGGTGGAGGCTGCGGACCGAAATACACTCGCACGGCCAATTTTCACCAACACCGAAATGTATTTCAACGTACATGTAACCGACCACCATCTCGGAAGATGGCCGCGCTATTTCAGGCAGGCTAGCTAGTGCCATATAGCGAATCAGGATCGTACAACTCGTTTGGCTTACCATGTAGATTGCTTTGGCGATCATTTTAATCGACACGCTATAAAATTCAATCATCATTTATGGCCAATCTTTCCCACAGCAAGGAAGGGCTTTTAAGGAAGAGCTAAATGTTTTCATGTACGATGGCAAATTTCGTTGATGAGAAATTTCGAGATAATGCAAAAAAGTTTGTTGATTATTTTTTTTTTTTTACAAGGTGCATCGACAAGCAGACACTGCGCTGCAATTAAAGTTTGCTCGGTATTATATATTTTTTATATGACAGATATGTGCCAGGATGATTCTTGTTCCACGTTAAATTCATTCTATGTTAAATTCTGCAAGTGGTCTACCGGGAAATGAAAGAATTTCATTAAAAATTATTGATCGTCTCACATGCTTTATAGCTTACGTGTAATAAATGCAAAACTGTCTGATTAAACGCATTTACAAAACATTGTACGTGTAAATATAAATTTATATATAGGCATTTAAATAAATAGGGTAATTAAGCATTGAGGTGACAAAATGTCATTGTATTCATAATTAATTCGTACTCTAAAATCGACGAGGAAAAAAACAACGTCTCCGACAATCTAACACATCACTCAATAAGTCCCCGGTCTGACAGATATATGACACATGTTGACAGACCCACGTGATTTCCGGGTAGTACTAAGTTAGGTCTTAGACCGGAGACTTATTGAGTGATGTGTTACATTACTGAGAGGTAATTTACGTCAAGTTGACTTTCACGAAATTACCTATTTATCAAATAAATTAATTTTTTTTATGAAAGCAACGTCGAAAGTCACAATTTTCAAATAGTGAAAATTAGAAGCTCGACAATAATTAATCTGGGTCGTTGCTGGCGGATATGCGAATCGATACATAATGGCGCGATCTACTTTTCCGCGATAGAGTCACGTAGTTTGGTTAACGTTTCTGTCAGATTTCGCAGTGTCTCGACGGCTCGAAATTCATGAAGACACACCGGGAGACTTTACGAAACTTTTCATGAAAGTGGCTTTTCATTCCGATGAAGAAAAAAATATAAATTATATAATATTTATAAGCATTCTTAAACTCATTGTCAAAAATAAAACGGAAAAAAGAGACAAACAAATTTTTACATACAAGTTATGCAAAAGATATTATAATAAAAACCTATATAAGAATAAAAAATAACTTTTTATATGAAAAAAAAGATGATAATGGTGTTTTGCGTCCTAAGAATAATTTACAGTAGTATAATTTGTAACGTCATTATAAAAACAAGCTTTAGAAAAAATATTAAGCAAAAACTCATCCCGATACAATTCGTAATTTATAGCATAATACGTTTTATTGCCATGAATGCTCAAAGAGCATTAAAATTTTTACATACTCACACACATTTAGGAAGACACAAAATCCGAATGTCTTTCAGACTTAAGAGTATGTGCAAAGGTCTCGGACTATACCTAAAAAATTAATTACAAATTTTCGGTATGCATTTAAGACTAGCAGTATCGCCACCGTGGAAATTTCAAAGAGTACACTTCGTGTACATTGGCGTCTTATGAGCGCCGAGAACTGTCGCACGCGTGACCCACTTGTTTAAACGCTAGTGAAATAATATTCCGTCGTTGCGAAGAGGGGAGACGCCTGGCGTCTCCATATATAGGGTATTCCATTAACGCCGTCGTGCTGTCAATGACAGGTTCCTTGACAAAAAAAAAAAAAAAAAAAACAATTGATTTGCAAAGATCTTGCGAAGAGAGGATTTGATAAAAAAATGAAAAAAAAAAAGAAAAATCATTTTAATTTTTGACATTAACTTTGACGTAGATTTTATCAATGAATTAATAAAAATAAATAAGTTTTGTCTCTTTTGAAATGAATATTGTGGATAATAAAGAAATTATTAAAACTAGAAACTAGTCCATAAACATAAATAGTAATGCAGTGACGGAATATCTTATATACGCTCGCGTTTAAACTGTGCTGGGGAATGACTGACAAGAAGGAAAGCATGATGAATACCCCAGTGCAACATACCAGTCGTCGTACATTCGAGCAACTGTGTTTATACATTAGTAAACATTGTCAATCTATTCAATATTAAACATATTAATGTAAAATTCTGTTCAAAGAAAAACATCTATGCTTGCGTAATAAAATGTCTAATTATATTACAAGTATATTGTTGATAATTGATATAATGAATTGATAAAACGGAAGCAATAATATTGTAATAAAAGTTGGCACATTTTTTTGTTAAAATACACTTTTGCTTAATACACATAACACATCACTCAATAAGTCCCCGGTCTGACACTTTATGGCAACATTGTTGACAGACCCACGTGATTTCTAAAAAAAAAAATTTGTTTTTCTTAGTTAGATTCCAAAATCATGTTTCTTTTTCTCTCTCTCTCTTTCGCTTTCTCATGCTAACGTGCTGCAACTCTTGTTTGAACAGGGTGAGCATCCTGTTTTTTTTCTCGCAATTTTTCATCGATTTGGAATTCGCATATTCGCCGAACAGGCACGAACCTATAAGCGCACTGAGCGCATTCCATCCCTGAACGCGGGTGCGCGTAATCACCCGCCTCGTGACTCACGCAAGACATTTCGAAACACGATCACGTTTTGGCAAAAACAATATATCTTATTGCCGAATGTAGGGCATTCATCATCCGTAATGCCGACTAATGTACGATTTCTGGAGAATGGCAAGAAATTTTTTGCATTTCACTTTTACTTTTGCTCGACTAGATTAAAAAGTCTTATAAAAATATTGTCTTTATAGCTATTGAACAAACACGCACTGCTTGATTTTACAATCATATTATTATGGACAACCTCGAATCAATCATCTCGAATCTCATGAAGAGATTTGTTACATGCATCGAGTATAAATTACTTTATCTTCTAATAGACAAGATGAATCGCCTATGATACAGACCCCGGGTCTATACCGTTTCTATTCCGTTACGTTATATTGATAATCTATTGTAGGTACTTATCAAGGTCAATGGCTTCGCGGCATGCGACACGGATACGGAGTAAGGGCGAGTGCGCCATTTGGTTTGGCGAGTCACTACAAACCGCCAAAGCAAATGAGAGCATCCTTGACGTCGTTGAGGAGCGCCGACGGTGGACCATTGATCGCCCCGACACCAGAACCCACCGACAAGAGGGATCGTCGCGTAGATGACAGTCGAGGAGGATTTGTTCTAAAAGCTAGAAGCGACGACCCACCCGCCCGAAGAAAAAGCCTTACCGAAAAGTCTTTGAAGAAGGGCATTCTTTCAGTAAGAAGTCTGTCGAAATGACGGAAAATGATTCACAAACTTCTTATCATAAGCTGGAGCATTATCTAGAAGGATGTTTTTATCGATACAGGGTCTCAAAATACGGAAGCAAAGGAGTACGGGGGATTTGGAGAAGCGTGGTACTGGTGGCAGTATTAGAAGTACCGCCAGCTCTGCATCATGGATGTCGACGGAGAGCTCGCAGAGTCAAGCGTCGGCGTCGGTTCACACCGACAGTAATGCGTCCTTTGTCATCGAGGTGGGTTACTTGATTTTCTCAACTTTTTTAGTTGCTCGACAAGATCAATTAAATTTTAATTTTGCTCTTTACAATCATTAAATTTATTACCGAGAGAGAAAGGGAGATATATTCATACATATATATATATAATAAGGTTTTTAAATAATTAAAATAATTGAAATAATTAGTCTATAACGCGTATTAAATGTATGACATTGATTTGCAGGACGAGCAGATGGACGCATCGGTAACAGAAACATACCTGGGTGAATGGAAAAACGACAAGAGGACCGGCTTCGGCATATCCGAAAGAAGCGATGGCCTGCGATACGAAGGCGAGTGGTTCAACAATCGCAAGTACGGTTACGGTGTGACGACATTTCGCGATGGCAGTAAAGAGGAGGGAAAGTACAAAAATAATGTGCTCATCACTAGCCAGAAAAAGAAGCACCTTTTCCTAATCAGGTCCGCCAAATTTCGCGAGAGGATAGAGGCGGCGGTAAGCGCCGCTCAGAGAGCGAGTAAGATTGCCTTGCAAAAAGCCGACATTGCCATCTCTAGGACGGCAACGGCTCGAGGGAAGGCGGAACTGGCCGATATCGCCGCCGAACATGCTAGGGAGGATTCAGAATTAGCGCAGCAAACGGCGAGGCAGTTTGCGCCTGATTTCCGGCAACCGGGTTTAGAAAGATTGCGAAATAGAGAGATACCCAAGTACGTACCACCGCCTCAGGACTCTGTACCTGGTAAAAGCATCCTGCACAAAGCAGCCAGCGTGGACCAGCCCGGCTCCACGCCGATCAAGACCGTCGATTCTACGACGACGGCGATGACGACGACGACGACGACGACGACGACGACGACGACGACGACGACGACGATGACGACGACAACGACGACGACGACGGCAACATCAACCGCGGCGAGCACCATCAGCAACGTAATGCAGTCAATACGTAGGGCCAGCATGAAGCCGCTACCGCAGAATCAGTTGCCGCCGATGCAAAATCAAATACCGAATCAAGTACCGTCTGTTCCGCTGGTGAATCAATCGTCCATGAACCAACATAGCGCACAAACCTCTCTGACCGATCAGAATCCGTATCAACAATACTCGCAAAATATGTCGCAGAATCCGATTCCGGCGAGTCAGTACCCAAACAATATACCGAACCAGTATCAACCGAATCAGTATAGCCAGCAAAATCAATTCCTTCATGGCAATCCATACCAGTCGCAGTATCATCCGGCTAATCCATCGCAGGTTGATCAATACTCCGGTTATCAACAGCAATCTATCGGGCCGCACAACTTTCAAAATTTGCAGGCTTACCCTAATCAGCAGGTGACTTTACTCGCTGCATTGACCTTCGTGTTACATCTTTCCGTTTTTCCGCATGAGCTTCATTTTACCTGCGAGCTTTGTACATGCTTAACCGTTAATTGTGATATTAATGATTAATTGTTATTAAACGATTAAATAAACAGCGTCTAACAATTTTTTTATACGTACTGTTTTGAATGATTAAACTTGAACACTACTTATATTGATTAAACTTGAAGTTTATATATTTTTTAAGCTTTTAAATATAATTGAAAATTATTAAATTAAATATAATACATTTGCATATTGTTTTGCAGTGCGTTTTTTTTTATAAGATATAATAAGTAATAATAAAGTTACATCCGTAATCCGATAAGCCTGCAGAATTTTGAATAATCTTTAACAACATACCTGACCGGACACTGCAACAAATACACGATTTCTCAATGTTCTATGTTCTATCTATATAATTTAATGTCATTAATTGCTGACATAGTTAATGCGAGTTATTCCCAATATCCTGTATCGCAAATATTGTAATTTCTTGAGAAAGTTTTAAATACGAACAACGTCCATTCACGTATTTGTTCCGTTCCAATTAGCAATTTGTCGCGAGAGACTGCTACGTGAAATTGATTTCAGACGGCAATACCTTACCAATATGGACCTGGTCAGGTGAATCAATACAATCCGCAACCGGTATACACGCAACAAGATACGCATTCGTCACAGCAATATCAGCCTGATGGAGATGCAGCGAGACCATCAAGTTCCACGAGCTTAAGAAGAAACAGTAGAGTCCTGAGTCCTCAGGATCGACCTGGCACCATCGGCCAAACGTTAAACGACAGGTGTGACGAGATAACTCTTATATATATATATATATATATAAATTTTAAAGTTTTCAGATTTAAAAAAATCTTATACAATTTTTTAAGCATTGTAGCTCCTTTGAAATTATATATACAAAAGAAAGCAATATATTAAAAAAATTTTTTTTTAATTTTGATCGTTTCAAAACTTTCTTTTAAATCTTTCTTTAAAATTGTCATTACATTTAAATAAGTTGAGAAAATTAAAGGATCATTATGTTGTGCTTGGTAGGCTGGATCACTATAAGAGGCCACCTAGTCGTGATAGCTCCGTAGATCGTTATGCCAGAGCGCATTCCCGGTTGACTGGATCAAGACAGCCATCCGTCGATAAAACTATATCGAATCTACCCTCGGATATGCCCGATAGGTCAGTAATATATATATATATATATATATATATATATATATATATATATATATATTAGTACATTATAAAATTTAATTTATTAGTTGTAAATATATATATTATATCTTGTTCCTGCATGCTATCACATATTGATATTGCTCTGTCTTTCTCTCTATTTTATTATTTTTATTCTTGCAGCTATTTCTGTCATTACTAATGCGCGTGTATTATTACCATAGATATTTAGATATTATCACAATTATTATAATTTGAACAAAAACACACGATGATTCATTAAAAAAAATCTAAAAATTTAGAATTGCTATATCCTAAAAAATCCTTTTTAAGTACTAAAAAATTATACATTTTATACAGATCGAAGAGATATTTTTTGCTCATTGAAACAATTTGCTTAAAAAATTTTTTTTTTTTTTTGTTTTATACGACAAATAGATCGACGAGAGCCCCAAGCGTGATGCGAGCGGGTACACCTCTAAATGGTTCTGTAGTAGGCAGCGGTGCCGCGACGCCGACGTACACAGCACCGACTCCCAGTCAATTTGAGGGGGCTCTTATAAAAAATCGTAATCTTGGACAAGACATTTTGCCGAGTCCTGGACAGCCTAAACGCACCGAAAGTCTCTACGTGGCTCCGACTCGCGGACCGTCCGGGAGCGGTGGTGGTGGCATCGTGCCGAAGGTGAGTTTTTATTTTCTCATATTTGCTCCTGTCCTTCCTATTATACATAAATGATGCGTGCGTGCGTGCGTACGCCTAGATATACAATATATACACATACTCTCGCCGTGTGTACATACATGTACGTACACCCACATACATCTGTCTCATGCACTGATGACGTCTTGGCATTTGCATAAAAAAAAAAAAAGTTAATATATATTAGTATATATGAGTTTCATATATATGTGCGCGCGCATATGTATAATATTGAAATATGAAAGTTAGGTGATATTTTTATACATATTGATTATATCAAATCTACAAATCTACAAATACATATTTTTTGATGATTGAAGCAGAAATAAATTTCAAAAATTGAAAAATTTCATGCATTGACGTCATCATGCTGCATTTAATTAAATTATATATATATATATATTTATCTTATATAAATACGTATTATTGTTCTCATTGTGTTTTTAAATCGACACTTCTATATTCGACACTATAAACATTTTCATAGATCTTTTTTTAATATATATGTACAATTTTTAATTGTTTATTCATTTTGATAAAAGAGCGATATTCATTATTCATATAAACATTGATTTTTTACGCGAAAGAATTTTTTAAATTAATTTTTCCACAAGTTACAATATTTAATGCGATTCGGTGAAACAGTTTGCTTGGCATTCAGTCTGTCAAGAAATAAAATGAGACGTCTTTTTAGAATCAACGTCGAAAATAATTTCTACAGTCATTATGCGTTAATTAAGCAAGATTACAAGTTTTATCATTATGTTTTAACGATTTCACATCGTGCTCGTGAAGATATTACATACGTCACAAATGATAAATTATTAAATTTGAAATTTTTCTTCGTAGCAGAGACAATGGCAAAAATGACAAACTTTAGAATTGATACAATTTTTCTACAGAATTTTTTTTTTTTTTTTTGGAGGGGAAAAAGAAACGTTTCTTTTTTCTTTATTGCATATTATAAAGATTTTTTGATTGATAAATAATTGTGTATAATTACCGCGCGATTATGTGAATAATAATTTCCACAATAACTTTAAATAATAATAATTATTGTATATTCTCAATGAAATTAAACATAAATAACACCGAATTATATTCGAAAATCTCCGCGATAGAGTCAATCAAAAATATCAAAAATATATTATATTAATTATCAAAAATATTAATTTCTTATATTGCGAATACAACATTCCTCTACGAAATGTAAAGACAAACAATACCGACACCATTTTCATAATTCGGATATATAATCATCCTTACGCCTTTTCTTGTGTTTTTCTCACATTTTTTACCAATAGATTTTTATATAAAATACAATTCTCTTTTAAACAAAATTCTCTTTTCTCTCTTGCGCCTGCATTTATGATGCACTATCACTTTCTCCCCTCTTTCTTCCCATTCAAATTTTTCTCAACACTCTCATCTTTTTATATAACCTTATCTACTTGTATCTTTTCTTCTCTCTGTCTCTGTTTGTCTTTCTGTGTAACTGTGTGGCGTTTTGTGCTGTGTTTTGTGCATGCCATCCCAGGAAGCAGGCCGGACTGTCCCCGCCTTCACCGCAACGTCAAAGGGCCGCGCAACCCTCTAAGTATAAGTATAAAATATGCACCCACAAAAAGAGATAATGCATACACACACATTTATGTGTATATATATATATACACACACACACACCCACACATCATAAGGAAAGAGCGCAGCTTCCGAGAGACTTGCTCACGCCACGTTTCGAGCCAAAATTGGCTGAAAATTGCAATGTGATTTTGGTCGCCGTTTCCGCCCAATACATCCTAGTATTGCATAATTCAGCACCTTAATTCAAGGAATGAAGGTCCGATAATTGTCCGGCTGTCTCGGAATAATTTTGAATATTCTCCGACACCGCCTCGTTGGGTCGATGATATTTTTCTATGAATTTACGAATATTTCATATAATGTTATCTTAATTAACAAGCATGCAATTGTGATGCTTGAATGAATGTCCAAATGATTATGCAGAGTTGTCGCATGCACAGACCTGTGCGCAAAATCGACTAGTTTGTTTCTCGTTACACTTTCGCGATTCACTTGACGTAAGACAGATTTTCAGAAAGGGGCCTTATATGAAAAAAAATGAGAGGGCATTCTAATAATGAGCACATTTTTCATGCTACCAAGTTTTCGCAACATTATGAGGAACGGGAAAGTGTACTTGTACCTGTGTAAATTGCTATTAGCCCTTAACTTTGTCGCGATGTCAAACAATAAAGATGCTAGTCGATTAAAAAAATACTGATTAAAGCAAGTGCATTCGAAACGAGCGATATATAACGTGCATATGTATTTATTAAAGACGGATTATTTTTCTATGGAAACATTGCGAGAGTGTAAGTCCAACACGAATAAGTGTCTAATCGTGCGAACAATTTGCAACTACCATAGATTTCATCATCGATGTTGATCTTGGAAATAAATAAACCCGCAATTGCGTTTCAATTTAACGCATAGCGATAATATACCATAAATATAATAGGAATTTAAACAAAATTTTCCGTTGCATGATAAACTTTAGAGTGCAAAAGCATAGTGCACATGCCATTTAATTCGCTGCGATAGTTATTGTTGTTATAATAAAAAAAACTGTAAATTAATTTCAGGATTAAACAATATTGATGGTTATATAATATAGCCGAAGAAGACCTTAAAGATTTTGAGATACTTTAAATATGTTAGAGATAGAGAATCGTAAGAAATATTATTGAAAAAGGAAAATATAGAATTTTATTTAAATCGGTAGATTTTGCAAATTGTGTTTGAACGTGTAAATTAATATAGCGATAATAATGACACTTTATCGATTCGAAATGTAATATAGCGCTCGTACGTGTAATATGCGTGATGATACGCGCGATCAACCGACAAACTAGTCAACGAACAATAATGTAATATTTTTCAGCAAAAGGAAGCAACTAAATTGGCCTCCTTATATTTTTCCGTTAGAAATAGATTATAACACATCGCTCAATAAGTCTCCGGTCTAACTAAGAAAAACAAATTTTTTTTTAGAAATCACGTGGCTCTGTGTCAACAATGTTGCCATAATGTGTCAGACCGGGGACTTATTGAGTGATGTGTTAAGTCAAATAAGATTATTAATTCGCGCAATAGAGAGAGAGAGAGAGAGAGAGAGAGAGAGAGAGAGAGAGAGAGAGAGAGAGAGAGAGAGAGAGAGAGAAAGAG
>JBCAUJ010000008.1:601266-614802 GCA_038406275.1 Cataglyphis albicans | reverse complement strand
GAGAATTATCTCCACGCGGTTATGAAAATAATATTGGCTCGGGATGCATTGGCCGTTTTATATAATGCTATGCATGCCGAATTACGTACAAGCCAAGCTTTTAATACGCAGCGTTCTAAGAAAGACAGATCACACGACCTTCTCTTTACGCTTTCGAATAACGTCAGAGATCAATTGAGCAAAAAATTGCTGACTAAGCTGTCCAAGAGATGGAGATGAAAATTATATAATTATAGTAGAATATAATTTTTAATACAATTTGAATTGTATATATCATCGCTTCCGCATTGTTATTATTATAGCATCTCCAGTATGTACGTTTTTCTGTTGCACAATTCCTCTATTCTTAGTACTTTTATTTCATTCTATTCTGTCAAAGTGTTTATTTTCAAGTTTTTTTCGGATATACTATTTGTGGATTAAGATTGAGAGACGGTCAACGGCCCCATTTGTCGCACCAATTAACGATCTGTGTCAATTTACGAGGGCGCCCTCCGCCTCGACTTGCTTTTATCATCGCGCTTGCTTATTAATCGCGACTGCGCGATTTTTCTCAAATTAGGATAATATTTTAAAACTTGAGAAGAGGATATTGTACATATATAGGCATAAATGAGTAATATACAATTTTTTTATATAAAGCTATTTGTTTTCAGCAATTTTTAAATTTTATTGGATTTTCTTTAACAATGTGTAATTATCAATGATAAAGTATACATTTATGTATATATATGTAAAAAGAAAGAAACTTGCTAACTAAGAGATTCTGACGTTCGCATTAACAAAGTCGCAACTCGCAACAACGAATGTTCGCGAGCGTGGAATACGAGTCGCATCATGACGTGCCTAACTCTCGACGACACGCAGTCTCGAGAATCAGCGCGACGTGACGCGTGCAACTGAACCGTACCGTAATCAGCTGTAGCGCAACCGCAAATGTGACTTGGCAATATACAACTCTTGTACGTGTCTCGCGCCAATGCGAAGCATTCGATCGATATACGCCGTGGCGTATATCGTTATTAAAGCGTAATATAAAATCTTTAAATCGCTCGTTAATGACATATCATTGATTCGATTTATGCTGATAATGAGAGAAAGAAAAGAATTAATGGCATATTGCGTAAGATATAATATTGTACTAGGAACATCAATCACTTCGGGAACGCTTTCTTTATGCAGTTAACGGACATTTTATATCTTCATGAGTGAGATAATTGTTTTATTTACGAGCAGAATTTCGCGTGATGATTTTATTATTAGCGGTGTAATCAAATTATTATCTGTCTGTGAATTTCCATTCTCTTACAATTAATACGCATCTTTCCTTCCACTCTTTGGACAAAGAATACTCCTCATCCGTTAATTAACCTTGTGGATGATAACGAGAAGTGGCAGTTAATTATTCGATCCTTTTGTCCAAGCATTATTCTAGTTGTTGAAATAAAACCGAACGGTATTTCCATTTCACGAATTAACGACAATCCTAGTATTACGGGGAATAACGAAAAATTGCCGAAACATTTTTTTTTATTTTATTATATTTTAAATGTTTAGAACAATGTTAAGAACAATGAAAGTTAAAACTTGGGAGAGAAAAACTTGGGCGAAAAATGTCTCAGCTATAAAATTAAAAAAAAATTTTTTGAATCTGTATTCTGCAATATTTAAGATTTAAGAATAGACGCACGTTGCTCATTCATGCGTAATATTTTTCTGTGCAGCGTGAGCCAGCTGATGGAGGCGATCGAGAGGGAATGCGGTGTAGTAGCGACGCATCAGGTGCTGCTTATGAGCGGGGGCGAATGTCTGGAACCCAATGCACGTGTGTGCTCTTACTCGGCTGGAACCGACACGAATCCGATATATCTATTTAGTAAGGCTGCCATTGAGAGTAGCCTTCCGCCTACACCGAGTATAGATTACGGTTCCGGTGAGTAACGAAAAAAATATCTCTTTTGTACTCGTGTGTCTCGTTCATATCAATAATAATATATCGTACGTAAGTGATTTTACAATAATTTGTGCTGAAACATCAGCTTGCGTACATTTTTACGTATTTTGATCGATATTTATTATGAGAGCCATTTTTATTTTCGTAGCAACGCCTTTTTGCATAATTTTTTTTACATTTAATTAATCTCATCATTCTTATTGATTTATATTTTTAAACATTTTGCATTTAAAACGACGCACTTTTATGTACGTCTCATACGAATAAGATACACAATCTCTGTATGCACATTTTATTAAATGTAAATAATTTTAATATTGAACACAGTAATAAAATAAAAATTTAATTTTATAGTATACATAATATTTATTCTTATTATTTCGCGCAATTCTCTATTATTGTCACTTTTCAAATTTCAATAATATTATATGCACATTATCGCTTGTATAATACTTGTAACAATATTTAAATTAGCGTTTATCTCGCGTTAAATTAATTCTTATCGTAGCGCAATAAATTTGTGAACTCATTCGATATGGTCGATTTTTGCGACTTAATTTTAACATTATTGATAAATTCGGATAATTAATTTCGGTCAAGGTCAGATTTAAATCGAAAATTCTGGAATATCATTTCTTGTTAACATTGCTTCATTAACAAAGAATCACATTAATGATGATCTCGCCTATTCGAAAAAGAAGAGATTAACGTCGAAAAAAATATTGAGTTGAAAATATAAGTCTAAAATTAACTTTTTACTATATCTATTCTCTCTTTCTCTTTGATGGTGCGTATATATCATAAACGCGAGATGTGATAGTGTCGTGTACTTTTTGCGATGAGTCGCAAATTTCTACACCACTCGTGATTCGATCAATTTAAACCCATGCGAAGCCAATATATAAAACGGCAATAAATACGTTATGCATCTGGTAAAACCTTCATGTCATCGCAAAGATTTTAGCAGTGATTTTCCGAGTTAGGTCATAAATATTACCATCGCGAGATTTTGATCTGTTGTTAACGAGCCTCGTAATCAACTGAGCCTCCGACCTGATTCTATTATTTACTGGATAATCATCCGGCTCTCTTTTCCGGTTGCACGTGAGTAATTGCATCTCCGCAACGTGACACTAAGAGAGCACCAAGTTCCCGTTGCGTAGAATATGAAACTAGGCCGGCCAATTAGATAGCGTAACGCTTTTCCGCAAGTCGCAAAAATTATATACCATACTTGCCTAAAGTATGAGTTGAGAAAATACTCAAAGCAGCTTTAATTCTATCGATCATGCTCGAATTATGTACTGTAAAAGTTCTTTTCTACCGTAACTACCGTCGTAAAAGTGTTTGTCTCTGTAAAAAACAGGAATATATAAGGACAGACATACTAAATAAAAAATCTGTTGATTTATAGTAAACGTTTCTACATCTATTGAATTACGTCAGATAAAAGTGATATATAAATATGATATATAAAAATTTATTAGATGTAAACGTACAATTTAACTTGCAGATAGAACTAACGGTGATTGCGATTTTTTTATTATTATACAGATTCCGAGCTGTTGATCTTATCAATTTTCGAATGAATACGCGCGATATAGATTGTAGTATAAATTATAATATTTACTGCTATTTATTACAATTTAAATAAAATTATATTTATTACTTTTATAAAAAAAGTGTCGTACGATTAACTTTAATAAGCTTAAATTGAGTTTAGGATTATCAGTCTTCTCTACAAAAATGACATTGAATCGGTCGTTGTTTTGTTTGAAATATCGCATTACACTAAGCCACGAATAGGACGGATTCCCATTTATCGAGAATCGAAGATACCGTGTGACATATTGAAGTGGTCAGCTAACTAGAGGACCTTATGAGAGTGCTTCCGTCATCAATCCTAAAAAACGGAAAATATGACGGACCAGAATGTTTGTTTACTGTTGAATATACTTCGATTATTTTTTTAACGATGAATGATAGATTCTCGAACCACGCTAAAATAAAAGACTTAGTCTATTTACATAGCGGTCTGTCAGCGGTTTATAATTTATGTATATGTATATATGATGTGGAGAATTTTCTTTATTCGCGCTTAACAGATTTAACGTCTGATTAATCGACTGATTTTTTTTTTCTTACCAGACATTATATCGAATTGACTTTATAATTTAATCAGCTGATTCTCGTTGACAGGCGAAGGATGCGAGCAAAATTGCATTTTCCGCGAGACAGTACCTCGTGCTCGTGTTTTACGGACTTGGCTATATTTTTGAGCATTATATTTATTGATTTTTTCTCAAGATTGACTTAATTAGTTTATCTCAGATAAAACGATCTCATAAATTTACATTAATCTTGGATAATATTGCCGAACAAATAGCCATCAAAAAATAAATTGCAGTGTATAATATGTTTATATCGAGCTACATATTACAAAGTATAAATAGTAATATTTTAAATATTGTAATGTTACAAAACATAATCGATACATACACATACATTTATCTTTTCTATTTCCAGTAACAAATATTATTAAAACGCTTATCTTCTGATATCCATAAATATGTCTTTAATAAACACGTATATTTAGCGTAATTATCTATCCGTGATGCGATAATTTCTTTTTTTTAATAGTCGTACAGTACACACATCTCGTCTGCGATAGGTAAGCCAAGGCATAATAAAAACTGCTTGCGTTGTAAGGAGATATTGAGCCAATACAAAAACAATAATATTCGAGGAGTGGATTTAGCGTTCGGAATCAAAACTTGGAACAGCATATTCTGTAGCTTTATTTATAAGGATAATTACTAGATCAAATAACTTTTGCGAATAAATAAAAAAAAGATAATTTACAATGATATGCGTATATTGAACAGATCGCATAATTGTTCGACTTTTTTATTTTTTATTTCTTTTCATGTATTCTTATTATCTCATTCTATACATTATATTTTTATTATCAAAAACAATTTGCTTTATTTATATAATATTAAGCGTTTACGTATACAAAGTCTTCATATAAATTTATAATTATTTATTTATGTGTGAAAAACATAAATAGCGATAGTGCCTCGGTCTTTCGCAAGTCGACATAATCATATCTGGAGTTGAGACCTCATTAGATCTCATAAATCAGTTGCAATAATATCGAAAGAAACTTTATAGACTATTAAATCGTTTTTTTGAGACATAAAAATAAGATAGAAAAATGAAAATGTACTAATGTTGTTAATATTTCTGCGGAATATGTTGCCTGCTCATAGAAAGTTGTAATAATAACACTTCAAAATGTATAAGCAAATAAATTTTAGTCGAAATATTGATATTAGCGCGCGCGCACTTGATTATTCTCTTTATAAAAGTTGGAGGAACGCTTCGATAAAGAGCAATAGCTCAAGTTGATTATGACGAGGAAAAATATGTTTTTATAAAAACATTTTTTCCACTTATTTTTGAAAGAATTTCTTTCAGAACTTTTTTTTCATTATATTGATTTTTATTTATTTACATACGTAATGAAAGAGGCAATATTGAGTGTTATATATTTTGCAATATATCATATTTCTATTAAATGAAAAAAAAAAAAAAAAAAAAAAAATTGAAAAAGAAAATATATTAATAACTTTTTAAAATTGCTCGAAAAAGACATAAAATATTTATTACGTAATTATTACGTAATTACGAAAATAAAATATTTATTATGTAATTTAGATTTATGAATATTATTATACAGTGCTTTTTGTGAAAGAAAGATATATATTGCCAAGATATAAATGATGCAAAAGTAAATATAATTATAAGAGATACTTTAGCTGTCATACGAGATAAAAAAACATTGAATGCTTTATGTTTCTAATATTCTGTAAATCACAATGCGCTCAGGAATGAAATAGAAATGAATACATGTAGCATGAGAATAATTATGTTTCATGAAGAATAATTATCGCTGTTAGAGGTTATCGTAAATTTAGATTTCCAGCTTCATTATTCAGAGAAAAATGATCATTAATCTATATATTGCACGTGTGCTTTTCGAAAAATGCAGAAGTCTCGATGAGCAGCGATGTGACGATGCATTTGGCATATTTATTTTTTTTTTTTTGTGATATCTATCGATGACGACTTTCGAGTCTGATAGCATTGCGGCAGCTCTTTATTTATTGTGCATAAGGATATTTTTTGTATTTGCAAATTAGTAGGACGGCGATCGAGATTGGGATCGATTATACATAAATATGTTACTATAAAATATGCGTAATAGGATGTAAAATATCTTCTAAATACTGATATCACAAACAATGACATCGCTACATTACAATTTTCTTTCCTTATTCTCTAATATTTTTTATTGCAGCGTTTATTCCGATTTATGTCGATAGAATTTTTTTTGCGATTTCTCTTGTGACTTTTTGTACGTGAATTAATCTCGTTCGTTTAAAGTATAATTCGCTTCTTATATCTTTGAGAATGATGTAATTATCGAAGCGATGCATATCGTGTCGACCTTGGAGTTTCATCGCGTGCCCAAGATTATGTTCTTTGGCGAACTTCGTCGATCAATTACACACCTGCTACTTGAGTTAATTCCTGATTTGATGTTCCCGTTATTAGGTTTTGTCAAAAATTAGAAAACTTTCTTAAAACAGAGTCATTTATAACTTCCATATATATATATATATATATATATATATATATATATATGGATAATTATGTTATAATTTACACACATATGTAGATAATAAAAATGTGCCAAGCATTTATTCTGATTTTTTTGTTTACCAGATGTGGATCTTCAGACCCAGATTGATGCTTCGCTGGCGATGCCGGCCACCTATCAGACTCTTTGTGCACGAGCCCATCTGGCTCAGCATTGTTGTGGCCTGGCACGAGAGCAGACAAGAATCTGCGAGAAGCTAGTTCATGATCAGCACCTTCAACAGCAGGGTTGGGCTGCGGTAGTTGCGAATCTCGAGGATATTACACAAATGTTTCAAACACGAGCCGAGCAATTCCAACAAGCCTTTGTCTTGTATCTTGCTGAGAGGCAGCGACATACGGAGCTTCTTGACAAGTACGATTTTTTAATTATATTTATTTTATTAATGTATAAATATCGGGGGAGAAGGTGGTGGAGAATTCTATTTTGTTTTTGATATCTTTTGAATTTTTAATATCAGCTGAAATTGAATTTTTAATATGAAATTGAATTTTTAATATAAGCTGAAATTAGTGCAAAGGAATATCCTATTTCAATTTAATTTTAGTAGCTGTATTAATTAATCTCTATTAAAGATCTGTTAATTAATTAGTAAATTTAATTATTAGGTTGTAGAGTAAAAAATGATATTTAAATACATATATATATATATATATATATCATATTTTACGCTATAGTTTGTTAATTACGTATATGTATGCGTGTATTCTTTTTTTATGGGGAGGTGGGAGAAATACGATGAATAAAGATTGACAGTAACAATGATAAAGTGAACCAATTTTTCTCAATGAGTTACAAACTATTATAGTTATCGTAACAATACTGCTCTGAATAATTATTTAATTAATTAATGGAATATAATTGCTATTGAATGCGCGTTTTAATTATCATACCTTTAATTATCATGTATAATCGTCCCCGTTTCAATTACCATTGATTACTATGCTAAATAATTAAATGTGATCAAGTCATTCTAATTTTATTTTAATTTATTAAAAATTTATTAAAAATTTATTAAAAATTATTAAAATTTATTAAATTTATTAAATTTATTAAAATTTATTAAAAATATGCGCGTTGGAGTTTATAATCAATATATATTTGTTTAATATATAGCTGAAAATATTGTTAAATATTTGATAATATTCTAATTTGTAAGTATATTGAATTTTTTAATTTCGAAAATCTGAAAATTTGTAATTTTTGAAAATTTTGATTTGTGTCTTTGATTAAAAACAGATATTTAAATTGAAATTGTTTTCTATATTATTAGATGACAAAGAGATGGAGGCACGAAAAAATTAATACCAATTGTATTGCAGTTTTAGTGCCGATCTTGGTACTCTCGCGAAAATTCCTATTTTGCCGGCTTTGAGAGCTCAAGCAGAGGGTCTATTGAGTCCGGATGATCAACCCACTCAATCCTCCGAACCTGCGTCGGAGAGTTCTGGAGAAATGCTTAGCCTGCTTCGATGGATCTCTGCTAAGGATAATCAAAGCAGCCTGGAGCAAGTGGCAGATCAATGCTCGCGTGGCTTAGAACAGTTCGATGAACGATTGATGGAGGCTTTGAAAGCCGAAGTAAACGCTGCCATCGACAATGCCAATAAGCAAGACATGAAAGAAATCAAAGGCTTGGGCGAAAGGCTGTTCGCTCTAGAACAATTAATGGTACAGACCAAGAAGCTTGTTCACGAGCAGGGCGAATTGGCTCAAGGTTTTCTGCAGAATCAAAATCGCGCGAGCAATCTAGGTGATGCGAGCGTCTTGCCCGATCTATGCACTTCCCATCGGCGACAATTGCTCGTCATGTTGCAGAATCATAATCAGTTGCGTGACATCCGTCGTAGATGCACCAAAGCGAAAGAGGAGCTCTCGGTGAACATCTATCATCGTCTCAAATGGATCATGTATGTGGAAAACAAGATGGTGGAAGTGGGCAACAAGTTGATTATATATCACGAAAGTCTGAAGCGATTGAGGAGGCATCTAGAAGTGCTCCAACAGATCCATTTAGCTCCGCAAATGTATATAAGCGCGGTGATTGAAGTGGTTAGAAGGCGAACGTTTTCGCAAGCTTTTCTCGTATGGGCCAGCAATCTGGCTTGTCAATTGTTGACAGTTCACAGCGAAGAGTTAGCGCGTAGACGAGAGTTTCAAAGCAAATTCAACGGTCACTTTTTGAACACTCTTTTTCCGGGTCTGGAGGACACGCCGCCGCCTTTCGCGACACAGGCACCTTCTGTCTTTGACAACGGACTACCGAAGGTAGAGTTAATATGAGATTTCGTTAATCATTATTGAAATTTATATTATCGTATAGCATTATTCTTTTTAATGCTTGATTAGCTGACCGTGGACGATATGGAGTCATTGAGGTCGCAGCTTCCGGACTTGGCACTAACTATCTCTACGCCAGATTTAAACAACATCACACAATTCTTTTTATCCAAAAGCTTTATCGAAGGCAGCACTGGCGATATCAAGGAGAAGGATGCTACATCAGTGAGCATCGACATTGCAGCAAAAGAACAAGAGCGCGCTAGAGCGCCGTTGTTGTCCGACAGGTAAATTTTTGGTAACAAATCGTTTGTTGTATCTGTATATATATATAGATTACGTAAATTACCGCGAACATCATAATTATATCATGTTGATTTTCAGGGGCGACTTTGAGTCTGAAACAGATACGGAGGAATTTGAAAAGATCGGTCAGGCCGGTGCTGACGCGGCCAAGCCCGGCGTGTTCGACGTTACAAAACAAAAGCGGCAGAAGCAATTGGAGGTTGGTGCTTCACGAAGCGTGTCCCCCGCTTCGTCGACTTCGACTAACGTCTCCCCGTTAAATTCGAAAGTCGCGGATCTAACAACGCGTTCGTCCACGTCAAGCGAACCCGGTTCTTTCCAATTTCCCAGCCTGTCTGCCGTCAGCGAGCGCCCGGTGCAGCTGAGTCCGCTGACCGAGTGCGTGGAGAACGGCGCTGCTGATTCCTCTGTTTGCTTGCTCCGTAACGGCGTGAGTGGCCTCTCAAACTATCGCGACGTTCTACCTCTTGAGGAGCAGCAATCCTTGAGTCCGAATCCCTCCTCCTTGCCACGGTCCTCCGCCATGTGCGACGACCAGCAGCATCATTATAATCATCCGTTGTCCGGTAGCGGTGGTAGCAGCCCATCTGTCGGCGTAGGCGCTACTGATTTTATGGGTACCGAGTTTTACATGGATGAATCTCTACCGAGCAGTCTCAGTGAGCATCCTGTCGACGGCCAGCATCAGGCTATCATGTCCCTTCTTCAGGTACTGGACGAATTACAGCTCGCTAACAGACAACTCTCGTAGCCGTAAAATGTTCCATGAAGAACTGTCTTCGTCCTTCACCATTACCTATCATGCCTCTAAAATGTATATTTTCTTTTTTTTATCTATTTCCGTTTATTCTTTTCTTGTTTTGTTCTGCATCAAGATATTGTTCAATATTCCATTTACGGAGATATATTTGTAGTTGATATTTTCTTTTATTTATAATTTTTAAATACTTTTTTAATTGTTATCTTTATATTTATTAATGAGTTAAAAATTACTTATCTTTATATTTATTAAAACTGACTATATGCATTTTGTGATTTGTGAGACGTGGATATCGCTTCTTGTGTTTTGCAATCGCTCAAACTAATCGAATTTGATTTTATTGCGCTTTCAACTGATTTCTCTGTATCGCTTGTACAAATATAAAATGGAATCAAAAATATTAGATACGTATGCGTCAAGTACGTGCGTGCGCGCGCATATATAAATATATATATGCGTGCATCTTGATTTTTTTACAGGATAGCTGGCGTCGCACTCGTTTCCCGATTCCTTGATCCATACGTGATTCCTTCAGAATTCCATTAAACTCATTTACACGATTGCTTTCACAAAGAAATTGGTTTTAAATTAAAATGATTGCAAAATTTGTTTTAAATTAAAATGATTCCAATTTTGCATTATACAATTTCAATGGTTTAAAATTAAAAAAGAAGATGAAATGTTTCTCCTTTGTACGAATTTTTCTCGACTGTGTGTGCGCACTGTGTATACACACAGAGTCGCGAATAATTCTAAAATGTGAACTTGAATGTGCTTATTGGAATCGTTGATATTGATATTTCAGGAAAATCTCGGTAATACACGCGAGGAAGTGGAAAGGTTGCAATCCATTTTGAAGACTATGAAGATAGTTGTATGCGAAGAATTGAATTTCGTTCGGAATGAATTGACGATTCTACGAGAGCGATCTAATGAGGACAAGAGCGGTCTCATTGAGATGACGGAACGCGCGCGAGTAGCATTGTCCTTATATTCGCAAGAGTGCGATCGACGACTTCAAGAGCGCGAGCAGGAATTGACGCTTGAGCATGAGTTTAAGATAACAGATGTCAAGAAGTTGATACAGAATCATGAAGAAGAAATTTGCACACTCAAGCATAATCTTCTAGAAAAGGAGACAGAATTGACAGAGCATGAGCGGTTGGTGGCTACGATGCGTCAAAAGCTGGAAGACGAACAAATCGAGAGGGGAAACTTACAGACTCGTTTACACCAGCAACTTGAAGACTATTCGAGAATATTGGAACAAGCGCGCATAGATAAGGAAGAGGCTGTGAAAAAGGCGAATGATGAAAGATTTCTCGAAATTACCTCTCTGACGAATTCCTTGACACAGTGTCAGAAGCGAATTCAAGAATTGGAAGAGAAATTGATTACTGCTCGCAATGATCAAGAAAGAATGGTGAAAGAGGTGACTGATAAAGTCCAAACAGAATATAAGACGGAGTTAGAAACCATTCGAAGTCGCTTTAAACTAATGGCTGCTTCTACCATGGAAAGGAGTCCCAGTGATTCCAGTCTAGAAAGAATTGAGGTAAATAATCTATGAGTTTGTGTTCATGCTATTATTATTGAAAATAAAGTGGAGAAAGATGCAAAAGGATATTTTGATTATTTCAGCGGACAGATGTTATTGAATTAGCGAATCACGAGGCGATTTTAGAGCAAGCAAGGGAAGATATGAAAGTAGAAAACGCTATGGCCGTTCGTACTGCTATAGAAAAGGAAAGAGCCGATTGCATGACGAAATTAGATAACGAATTAAAATTGGCAAAGGAAGTAGTTGAAGAGAAAAATAGAGAGATTGAGATGTACAGAGTAAGAACAGTTGCATTGATTGAACAGGGCAAGCGTTACAAGAATATGATAGATCGATTAATTGAAGAATTTGGATTGAAATCAGAGATACAACAAACAATGAAGGAGAAGGTATTGTACAATATAATTTATACATGTGTCAAGTATAATTTTAAAAAAGTGTTGAATATAAAAAAATATATGTATACTATTCACGTAAACGATAAAAAGTATTCATTAAAATATATATATATGCAACAGATTTGCAATCTTATGACAGAACAATATTGGATTTATTTTATACAAACTATATTATCATGCGCAAGTTAATTTGTAATTTTTACTTTTTTTGGTAGCATTTTCAGATTAAAATATCGATAAGATTCACGGACCTTAATTGCTTAATTGTTTGTACATTTGTCTATTTTCCATGAGTAAAATATATTCAAGTTTTTTAATACTAATTTTAAATAATGTTGCATATTTTTACATTGATTACAACTACTTTTTTTCCTTTTTTTTTGATGAAACAGGTAAAAAATCTTGAAACGGACAAAGCATGGTTAGAGAACAATGAGGCAGTGAAGACAATGCGGACAATCATGGAACAAAGTAAAGATACTTTATATTCTCTAGAATCTGAAGCATGCAAGGATTTAACTTACGATCGACTGGATGGCAGTCAAGTTGATCTAGAGAAAGTTTTCAAGAATCTAGAGTCTGAAAAGTATGAAGTTGAGGTCTCGGAATCAAAGAAAGTGCGGTTAGAGGCTGATGATGATGATCTGACTCGTTTATCCAGGCGACTTGAAATTCTCGAAAACGACAACAAGAGACTATCCTGCGAATTGAATTCAATACGTGCTAGTAAAGTGATGGCCGAAGCGAAGGTAGAGGCATTAATGACGGATAAAATTCGTTTAGAAATCGAGTTATTGAAGGAACGAACCAAGAAGGTATTTAGTATCGACTCGTCGTTGCTACCTTCTGAAAACCGTGATAGAGACATGAATGCATCGGTTGCGATAGTTTCGGACTCTAGTTCAAGTCGAGATGCGGCTACAAGTCCAGAACCGAGTCGACGATCATCTTCCAAATCCATATGCTTCCACCCTTCCCTTTCCTCGTATATACATAAGAAGGTCGCGGAAAAAGTGGCCAAGATGGTGCAACAAGGGATCGTTACTACCACCAGTTGCAATCCAGGCGACGTGGTACTCATAGTCTGGGATACTGTACATGGAAATTATGCAGTATATCAGGAATCCTCGACTCTTTATTTCCTTCATTCGGACTATGTAGACGCACTGGAAATAGGGATGAACTTGAGCGGTTCTCGGAAATGCGTTCTCGCTGAAGTGATCGATAAGGAATATTGTCACGCGAGAAAGGTAAGATTATTATTAATTATTTAATAACGAACTATATCATAATTTGGAACAATATAATTGCCATAATAAAAAATAAAACATTATCTTGTTGCTTTATTTTCAGCATGAAAATCGGTACCATGTCCCCCGTGGCACAAAATTTTACAGAGTGCGCGCTAAACCTCGAGATGTACGCGTACTGGCAGACGAAACAGGTTCATCGGGTTCAATGTCGAAGAGTCAACTACCGTAATTTTACCGTAATTTCAGACTAAATGTCGAGAATCCTTTGATTCTTGCCTAGTACAAGCGCTGTGATCGA
>JBCAUJ010000008.1:573231-600037 GCA_038406275.1 Cataglyphis albicans | reverse complement strand
AGAGAGAGAGAGAGAGAGAGAGAGAGAGAGAGAGAGAGAGAGAGAGAGAGAGAGAGAGAGAGAGAGAGAGAGAAATTAACTTCAATATTAGATGTACAATGCGGGAAGACGAAAACCAGTATTTCAGACAACGTTCAGTTTTCTCTTTCCGCATTCCGATCATTATCTTTGCACTATACGAAACGAAAAAACGTAATTGTAAGTTTTACAAAACCGTTGTAGGAGAATATGCGATTTATGTATTATAAATACATGTATAATCGCATTAGGTAAATAATATATACATATGTATGGACGTGTGTGTGTGAGTGTGTATGTATTATATGTGTAAAATTATTTATAAATATTACACATATAATAAATATATACACACACCATTGTACGAAACGTGCAATATCGAATATCTCACAGGTCCTAAAATGGAGCTAAAATTTTATAAGGTGAAAATTATATCTTGCAATACAACAGTGTTGTGCAATTTCGCAACTATATCTAATATGTTAGAATATTTATACGAAAAGATTATGCTACACGACATTATTTCCGACGATTATTTTAACAATGTCTCGCATAGTTTTTGTCGTATGAGAATCGTCCTTTCACTTTTCATATATTTTCATATATATTCACTTTCATATTTCTCCCTCTTCTCTCGTTACTCACTTTCGTAATCTCTTAGTAAATATTAACGAGTTTGAGAGATACGTAAACATAAGCCAATGTTTCTATTGCAATAAACAAAGGCTGCACAGTATCGTTCCCAATTTACTTATTTTATAAGAAAACGTTAGTTTAAGCAATGCCCATTGGAGAGTCCGAAGTCCGAAAGAGAGGCATTCACGTAGGACAAATTTTAAAACTGTACACATACACGTATATGTATATATCTTTTTTCTACTGTTTGACCGATGTCCACGCGAGTATACTCACCGCTTTTACATGAAGAGTCGCTTGCGGAGGATTGCTCGTAAAAGCTCCTTTAGTTATATTTTTTTGTATCATTAAACATTGTTAACTACTATCTCGTTTCTCGTTTCTCGTGATGCGTAAACACTCATAGTACAGTACAATAGCTGTGATTATTAGCTTCATGTTCTCACTTCTACTTAATCACACACACACACACATTCACACGCATACTTCTACTTAATTAAATTAAATAATTCCTCACGGTGTCGAACAACGATTCGTTCTACGGAACCGAAAGAGGATATATAAATATATAAATGATATTCTTTTTCTTTTTATAAAAAGGAATGCAAAACTAATCCCTCGGCCATCTTCAAAGAGCGACGATTATTGTTTGTTCGCGATGATTTCAAATTTGGAAACGTCCAATTTGCAGGTGATTTGTAAAATATGCTGATACGTAAGATAAACTGTTCGATAGGATATTAAGTTATCTCTCTCGAGTTTCTGTCGAGGAAAGGATATGTTCGCTTTTAGCGAATACAGCACACACAAAATAGTAGCTAATAATATTATTCTTTCGCCTTCAGTTTGCACGCGTACTTCGCACATACGTGCGCAAGAACAATGGAGTTTTAATACCGAAAAGATGGATGGATAAATAACTTCCTTCCTTTTTCAAAAACATAATTTCTCTCTTCGCTATCATTATTTGTCGCCCGAAATCGCATACGGAGGAGTATGAAGTCTTGTACATCGAAGTAATACCAGCGTCATGTAAAAAAACACAATGACAATAGTAACACGCTTTACTGCCACACGATGATGAAAAATTATTAAAATTTGAATTGTCGTACAATTGATCTGCGTATGTGATTTCTGCGTTAGTTTAGATACGGTTCCTATTAGATCAAACTTGTATGTAAATTTGATAGTGGCAAAAAAAACTTGATGCACTCTCCCACACAAAGCTCAAATGTCACGTTGCTTTGAACTGAAAATTTTTTGGTTGAACGTTTTTTACTGTCAGTATGTAGAGACAGTGAGAGTTCCCTTTTTTTGTAAATATATTAATAAATTTACAGTATCAAAGATGCATTGAAAACAAGCGAAAATTAATGATTTATTGCGATAAATTTGGAAATTAATAACTATTTTTATTGATATAAAAACAAAAACGGAGGAAAAAAACAGATCGTGTTTGCACGTATGTATATATGCGATTCTATCATATTTTTAAATAGCTACATCGCGATAAATCAGTTAAGATTGAGCTAATCACATTTGAGAGATTGACGAAAAATAAAATTATTTAAAAGGATATTCGTCACTCTGAATGGAAAAGATGTTCTGTTGTTATAAACATTTAAACATACATATATAAGTGTCCGTGCGTACGATATCGTGATTTTTATTTATACTCGACTTGCAGCTCGAAGAGTGGCGAAAAACATTTAACATCAACAGACTCTTATTCGACTCATATCGTTTATGTTTTTGCTGAGAATCTCAAATTCTTTGTGTGCAACTTTGATGCAACTTTTTTGCACTATATGAAATACAAGACAAAGTGTGGCAGTGCTTTAAAATACATTCGATTAACTTTTTCTTGTCTTTAAAAGATACTCCAACGAGATACATAGTTTGTCACGAAGTATTTTTTCAAAATGAAAGTGAAGAAAATGTGATATTGTGCACGATTGCATCAGCTTTGCTAAGTTATCACTCGCTTTCAATAATATAATCTTTATATATTATAATCTTATTTTGCTTTCATTAAATTAAAAACCCAAATATCAAAGCAGTGCGTCTGTGTATCATATAAGTGTATCATTATTTATTTAAATGTTTGTATGCTTGATTAAAGAGCAATCGATTTTGCTTCATTAGATATTTGAAATTTGTACTTACGCAATCAATATTGAATGACATAATATTGATTGACTTATAAAAAAAAAAAAAAAAAGAAGAATTAAGTGTCCAAAGAGAAAGATTTTTAAAGTAAAAGAAACAGCACATATTGCATTATATTATCAAGATTCAACATTCGAAAAAAAAAAACGTATCAGATAACGAAGACGTCGCTTTTATATTTATAACGATTTCAACTTTTAGTGAGATTTGCTTTTCTCATATGCCTAAATATAGAGCAGTAGAAGATCTTTGATTTGGCTAAGAGTTTTTTAATAATTAAAATTGTAAGTTAGATGTTTTAAAATTGAATTAAATTAAGTTGTGTGCTGATCGCGTCTGTATGGGCGTTGCGTGCGTGCGTGAGAAAGAGAGAGAAAGAGAAAAAGTGCGTGTGTGTGTGTAAATAATATTTGTAGGCGATTGTTTCTCTATAAATTCTAATTTTAATTCGGCTGCTTCATTGCAAGTTTAGACGCGACAGCAGAACTCTCCTGTCGTTCGCATTTCGAATCTCGATATTGAAGAGAATCGTTAAGTTGCCCACAACATATGCACTTTTCCTCTTTCTCTCTCTTTTATTTATATTTTTCCTTCCTCTCTCTTTTCCTCGATAGCACTTTTTCAATGCATTATTTAAAATTCTCGTCCTGGCAAATCTATAATTGTGCGGACAAGCTTTTGTTCCGTTAGCATACATTTCGTTCGTTTTCATAATAACACTCTCGTAAAAATAAAAAAGATATTGCGCATGTGTAATGAAGAAAGTGTAACACATAGGTATATAATAGCAAAATAATATTGCATAATACATACACATAACAATGTGATCGTGAGAGTATCTGTTGCGAATAAATCAGTTGCAAATAAACATGTGACCTTTTTTTAAATTGCGTCGATTTTGCTTTTTAATCTTTCTAAAATCCTCGAAATTTGCATTTAGACTAATCAAAGATAATTTTTAGGAAATATTTTCAAATATTGATTGATTACAAGAAGCAAATGACCGAATCTACCATCTCTAAGAGAGAAAGACTGGCAACACTATGTTATATATTTATTTGTACAATACAAATATGTATAATATATTGAATAATGGCGGCGGACTGTATTCTAATGATGAGGAATGTAGCTATGCGAGTCTTGAGGACATCCCGAAGGTAGCAGACTCGACGTGTCCTCATCTGTGGAACTGCACAGCATCCCGACTAGTGTGTAATCTACGAAAGGTGGCAGATCTAGGTCAGCGGCGATCTGATCACCGTAATTGTTGACGGTTCCATGAGTTGGTCCGGCACTCGTCATCTGTGGCATCCGTTCGACGATCTCGCAAGTATAATGGCAACGGTCGTTATTGGGATAAAAGAAAGTCTCCGGACTGTTTTGAGAGCGGAGGACGGACGTTTCCGTCACGCCGGAGTTATGGAATAGCCTCTCTGTGATTTCTGGAGTCTCCTGATTATCATAACTACCTTGAAGTCTGTCATCCAAGTTTAGCCTGGACGAATTCTGATGAATAACGCGATTGTGCGATTGGTTCTTACTATCTTGCTCGAACATATGATGATATTCATCAATAGTATACGGCTTGTCTTGTTCGGAGCTGCAATTACGTCGTGCTGTATCGTGTTGATTCTCGCTCTTCGGCCTCTGGTAGAGATTATATTCCGTTCTGCCTATAATCGGAGATTGACAACTGTTCTTGTAACATTCAACCTCTCTGCGTGAGACCAATAGATCCTCCTCCTTGACTTCAAAGCCTTCCAAATGTAATCTGTTGTCTTGTTGATTCAAAGACCAATAAGACTGTTCGTGCTCATCCTTCGTGCTTCCTTCGTTGAAGTTCTTTTGACTTTGCGATCTAGAATAGATCTGATAATTCAGAGCATCATTTATAGATTGATTTTGATTCTTTTCTTGCAAAACATAATGATGCATCGTTTTTCTAGAAGGAAATCCATTGGAAACTTTCTCAGATTCGAAGCCGGGAAAGTGAAACCTTTCGTCTTGGGACAGGCTCAAATGACTGCTGCTGGAATCTTCGCTAAGAAACTGATTCCAGTAAGTTTGATCGTGCTGCTTTACTTCATATTTGATGGTACCGCTGCCGAGATCGAGCAGAGTTGGTGGTGAACGAGCCATTTCCTGGGGATTTGCAGAAAAATCCGGTCTTAATGGTTGATCCAATTGAAAGATTTCCTCTGGTTGAAAGAGATCTCCTGTAAAGGGATCGCGTGGAAAATCGTTGTAAACTTCCTGGGGAACCTGATTCGGTAGACAGTAACCAACAGTGTCCTCCTGTGGCTGAGCGTTCTGCATCCAGTAAGATCCGTCTGTGGAGGATAATTGTTGAGGATATACCGTTGTTTGATGATGAGACTGCGGGTAGGATGGTATGGTAGTTTGTAGCGAACATATACACTCGAAGGGTGGACAGGAGCATGAATATCCTACAACAGTTGAAAGAATGATTTATATATTTTTTACTATACATTTCTTATATAATAAAATATAGATAATTTGATATTTATAAAGATAAATTTAGACAAATTGTTTTATAGATTAATAAGATAATAATAATAATAATAATCATTGGATGGATATATATATATATATATATTGTTTGAGAATAAAATAAATAAATTTTCATTATTATAATTATAATAAAAAAATTTAGGATGGATAATTTTTCATTTAAAAATTAAGAATTGTAAGAAAATTAAGAAAATAAGAAGTAATAATTATTGGTAATTGATAAAAGAATAGTTCATTTCTCGTTTCTAATAAAAATATTGTTATTATACTCAAAGTCTGAAAATTTAACGCATCATACATATACGGGATCCTAAAATTTAATGCGGATCAAAATGTTATAGCCAGAAAGTTTTCGAAGAGTCGAATAAAAAAAGATCGTGATTTTTGTTTCATATATTTTGCGCAATAATTTTGGAAATGCAAGGATTTGAAGCTAACCAATCGCAAGCTGTGATTAAAAGTGCGTTTGAAATCCTATTCCTAGTATTTAATTGACCAATCAGGACACGAGAAGAAAAGATTTCCGTCTTTTGATTAGTCGATTGAACGTTACTTTACCCAACGAGTAGGATTTTCGAACGCACCTTCACTGATGACTTGCGCGTGACGTATGCGCAGTATATTTAACGGTGCTTTCGCGCGCTTGAGATATTCATTAACGGTAGAAAGTGGTCGCGGTACAGTTTATCTTCATAATTCTTCTCAAATTTAAAGTAAGACAAGTGGTGATTTGCGACAAATAATGAAAAATTTCGATAATCAAATGTGTTGAATGTGTTCTAATAGTTTTTCAATTATATATATTCGTAAGAATCGCCGTTTGCTTAACGACGTGAGCATCGAACTTTCGAGTTTCCGAGTTTCGTATTCGCATTTTGCCATCGGGCATGTAATGAGTAAGTGTTGCGAATTAAATGTCGAATTAATTTGGGTTAATATTTACATATATACGAAATAGATATGCATCTTCAATGTGAAATGTCAATCTGCTGTTGATATGGAATCATCGAGAAAACGACTATGTTTGGTAATTGATCATATACTTACGAGATTTAATAGAAATTAAGTTCAAATTTAAAGTTTCACATGTATAATATGCTCACTATCTTCATTTTAATGACGTAGATTCTCGGATAATTTTAGGTTAACTTTTCGATAATGGAAACTTTTCAATAAAAGACAAACATTTACAAAGTTATAAATAATTGAGAAAGAAAGATGAATTAAACTTTACAATATGGTGAGACCAGAAATCGCAGGTTCATATAATTTAATTAATATTAATATGAATGAATTTTCATTTTATATAAATCATATTATAAACTAAATTATTATAATATTGAAATAATTATTAAAAATATACAGATAAATTATAATCTTTTCCTGTAATTTTCGTTAACTTTCAAAATTGATTATATATTCCGTAGTCTTTTTATAAAAGTTAAAGCATATTATATATATATATATATATATATATATATATATGCTCTTTTTAAATATATTTGTAGTGTCAATAATGGCCAGCGAGAATGCTCGTTATTACTTTTTTGAAATCTGTTTGTCGATAGATGTTCCTTTTCCCGCTTTCTATAGAAATATAATATTTGCACATTTCAATTAATGACTATGTAATGATTATGTAATATACATATTCTATGTTTTGATTAGTAAGACATTAAAGTAGTAACCTTTGTCAGAGATTAATGGTGGCGGCTGCGTTGTTCTCGACGGCTGCTCGAGTGTATCCGTGTTCGATCTTTTAGTTCCTCTCAGTGACATTAACTGTAATAAAACACAAGCATGCATATAATTAATGTAATATAATTTGCTCATTTTAATTATAATTTCTCCTTTTTATCGATTGCAGGCAGGTGCATCCTTGAGCAATTTATCTGGAGATTGCAGAATCCGAACGGAATCTCTTTGTTGTGGTGAGTCACTTTTTTTTACTTGTAATTACATCATTTTTAGCTAATTTGTCATTTGTATATATGTTTGTATTAAAATTTAAATGACAGCTAAAATTTAAATGATTATTTTACCATCCGATATAATTGAAAAAAAAAAAAAAAAAATATATATATATATATATTGCCGATTTCTGCGAGATTTTATTCGGAATTTAGATAGAAAAAAATGGCAAATTTTTTGAATTAATCTTACGATCAATTGCACGAAATAGCAAATTACCTTGGAGCCTAGGGCAGCTTCTCTCGCCAAAAGAACCGCTAATCCTCTGACCCTTCTGCCGGCACCAACGCTTCTTCTCGCTTCAGATGTGGATTTGGCTTCCGGTCGCGGATGATCGTGCTGGCCTTTGGCTTGAAAAAAGATCGCGTGCTCCGTGTGCCGCCAAAAATGCGTCACGGGATACCCGCAATGTCCACGACACGATAGTATCTCTAACCGACCGGCGCACTGTCTATTAGGGCATGGTTTGCCCTGTTGTTTCTTTCTCGCCTGCGAAAAAAGCAAAGTAAATTGCGAGGATATCAAATTTGATACTTTATTTTATTATATCGATTTGATTTTTAATTCTTTAATTACACGAAATATTTATAATATATAATAATTAGGCTGCATAAATGAAATTGATTTATTTTAAATACAGTTTAATCTATTATCTCATATATCTGTAAACATAATGAGTTCCGATACGCTCGCGAATAAGCGAAATTTTTTATCGCGAAATAAAATAAAATATCGATGCGCAAACACGTGTAACAAACGCAGCGACACATTTTATATTTATTATCGGATCGGGATTTAAATTTATCGCTCCGTTCGTTTACCTTATCGCAAATCGCCGGTCGGAGGTGAACTCTTCCACCGCCGGGTAATATGCACTCCTGAGAGCACACCAGAACGCCTAGACAACTCTTCTTAAGAATGCTCACATTATGATTATTGGTGTTCCTCATCGCCCAACCAGAGGCGTGTCTTCTCGCTTCCTCGCAATCCGGTCCGTAGACTCTCCTCACGTGTCCATCCGCCCATTCACACCAAGGATCGTATTCCACTACCTGACATAAAATTTCATTGTAAAAATACCACTTGATCTTGATAAAGTTTTCATTGATTTTTCCAATCCGAGCGTTTGCCTTAAGAAATTAATATTTTGCGCGATACGATTTGTTCCGATGATGAATAACACATTGAAATATTGGAAAAATAATTTACCCTCGGTACATTCGAATCGTTTATGTCCCATTCTTGATGAGGATGTTGCTGTTGCTGGTTGCCGGCGACAGTCGCTGACATCGTCGGCGATCCCACGCGACTTCTACAAAAACAAAATAAATTTATATCTTGAAGCCAGTATATAATGTTTCGTAATTTTCTATTTCTTTAACTTTTAAACTTTTTTTATATCATTTGGAATCACACTTTAGAAAATTGATATTTATATTTTGCAAATGTAAATTGCAAATGCAAATTACTATCGCAGTCGAAAGTTCTACAGTTTTTTTTTTATTTTTTTTATTTCTTGGGATTAAGTTGTTTTTTTAAAGTCTAATCCAAGAATTAATTTATAACAGTACGCAATTGCGATTATGCAACTGCGAGATACAATCTCGATTTATAGTATGTACCTAGCCGTATCTCGTGCGAAACTTGTGATTCGTGGATAGTATGGAGACATGAAACGTCTTTCCGGAACTCTTATATTCGTATATTACAATCGAATCGAAAAGATCGATTTTCGGTATAAAATTATTTTTGAAGTCTGTCAACTCGCATTTGTGTGCTAGCGACCGTACATCTATCTTTTCTAGTAATTGAACGTTTAATACATATATATATATATATATATGTATAACACATCACTCAATAAGTCTCCGGTCTAAGAAAAACAAATTTTTTTTTAGAAATCACGGGGTCTGTCAACAATGTTGCCATAATGTGTCAGACCGGGGACTTATTGAGTGATGTGTTATATATATATATATAATTTTTTTTTTTTTTTTTTCAATTATATCGCATCCAATACGTTGAGTGAAATAATGAAAATATCGTTTTTGATCAAGCTCATACATTCTAATCAATAATGATAGTGAATTATGACAGAGTTGTCTTCTTTATTTACAAATACGTATTTAAATTTCATTTTTATTTGAGCAAACCGCCATGGTTTTGATATCAATTTTTTACGAAGATTTGACTTTGATTCTTGCGAAAATTCACAAATAGAAGTTTCAAAAAGCATCGGTACTATCAACTCCCCCATTTCATCGTGTATATTGATAACAATTAATACACATCAAATTTGTTATCAACTTTTATTATTTGAATCTTGCAAATGGTGCGAAAAAAAATAAACTATAAATTCTCTTATAATTAGAATATTTTTCCACGTCAGCTCGTAAATCAGTTTCTATCTTTTCCTTCTTGGCATTAAAGTCCGCGCTTATGATCTGTGATGGCATATGCGAGATTTTTCTCGTCGAAAAATTAAATATGACAATATTTCATAAAAATAGATCAAATATATCAAAAAAATAGATCAAATAAAATAAAAAAAAAAAAAATTGGTGAAAAAAATTCATGAAATTGTACATAGCAACATGCATAATTAATGAGGTATAAATATTGATTATCATACATAATTTGAATGTAAGTAATACTGATGAAATAGCTTGTTTTTTCACAAAAATTATGTATTTAGTGAGATTTAAAATACTAAAAACTACAGAAAAATTTAATTACAACACATAGTATTACATCGAGTAGCAAATGATCGAGACATTGGTACACACACACACACACACACACACAGTGAGTGTAATTTCCTCGAATTTTTCCTTAATTTAAATATTGCGGATCCGAATTTTTAGATATGTCAGTGCTCGAATTTGCAAGCGGACTTAATTTAATTGCCGTGTATGTTTGTTGGAAATTCACGGGACATCATTGCATTGGTTTCCGCGGAATTTTTCTATGGGATGCATGCATACATCGTTTCCGTCGGTTTTATCAAGTCGCGCTTGGACGTTAATAATCCTGGAACACCTACTCGAGAACGCCTCATCGCCCGGAGGTCCTGTCTTCAACGACGCAGACCACCTCGTGAATCTTTTTCACGTTGATACGTGAGATGAGAACTGAAGATCCGCGATTCCAATTACCGCGATTACAGCCGCCGCTAATCGCGTAAAGCATGTTTATTAATATGTTTTCCGACTCAACACGATGTGTCGTTTCCATATTTTATTATTGCCTGAAATATTGCGTTTAGATTTTTTTAATGGTCATTTTATTCGTACTACTTATGGTATCGTAAAAACGACTGGCGGAATGACTTTTTTCATTATACATATATTATCGCGCTTATATTATTTTTATATATATTTAATATTAACTTTCTTATTTATATAATTTGTTAATATTAAATATATTAAAAATTCTATACAAATGTTTATATATATATATATATATATACATATATATACATTGAGCATGCCGAAAGTTTCGTCTAAATAAATTCGAAAAGGAAAGTTTCTCGATTTTAATTCATCGTTATAAAAAAATTATTTTCTACAGTGGCAATCGCATACATATCAGTTCAAATCACGATATTAATATCGATGATATTGATATCTTACTTAAAAAAAAAAAAAAAGCGGCTGCTTTTTGTTCTATATTCTATATTGTGCAATAATTCTAACATCCTTTATCGACGATTCGTTATGCATAGCAAGAAAAAGCAAATACGCAAGGCGCGTTTATTATACATTACATCAACTTCTCTTTCTCTCCCTATCTCTCTCTCTTTCTCTTTTGCCTTCGGAGCGGCGGGGTAGAATTGAGCTAAGGGGCACGAGGGAGGACGAGGACAGTGCTAACGGAGAAAAGAGCGAGCTTAGGTGAATGATTGCCCGGATCGGTGATAAAGTCATCGCCTTTAGCTCCAAGTAAGATGATACATCGGCGGACGATGGTGCGCCAAGATTGTCCGGAGTCGAAGACGTACGCACGCGCGCGTGAACATACGCGTGTATCCTCGAGTACCGTGATCCCTAAGAGAAAAAGATAAAAAGATGAGAGAGAGAGAGAGAGAGAAAGAGATGAGGAAAGAAAAAAATGTCTCTGTCGCTCTTTCTCGATGGTATGGGTGCGTTGAGAATTTCAGATATTAAAGTAGATACGCGTCACGACAAGGCCACTAAAATATCACGAAGGGCATACTGAAAAGGAAGAAATTTCTCGGTCTGTCTTTGTCCAGTTCTCTTTCTTTCTTTACCTCTCTCATCTCGTTTCTTTTCTCCCTCTCCCTCTCTCTTGATTTCTCTCTCACTTTCTGTCTCTTCTTCCTTCTCCTTGTTACTGTCCGTTTCTGTTTCCTTGCGTTTGGATCTTTCCGCAAGATTAGCTTGCGAGTTAATCTTGCGTTTCTAAACAAGTTAATTCACCGTTCTTTTAATTCGAGTTATTGCTCTTGTCCTTATTATCCGGAAATATCACGCCGATCCTTGTGTTGTCCGCTTCGTAACTTTACGTGTACTTACGCTTTGTTCGTTATTATATTTCGTAATTAATATATCTTAACTGTGCATAAACTTGTGGTTTATGCCAATATATAAAAAAAAATTTTTTTATAAAAAAAAATTAAAAAATATATTTTTTACGCTATTTTATACAAGAATAAAAATAGCAGTTATTTATAACTATAATTCTTCGACACTTTAAATTTAAATGGATCTTTAATAACATGCAACGTTTAATTATTTAGCTCCCCACTAAAACAATTCTTTCAAAAAGTTTAAAATTTTTTTAAACTTTAAAAAAATAAAAATATGTATGTAATTCAAAGAAATATATTTTTGACAATCTTTTAGATTATTTCGAAAATTAATCAATCAGATTGATGAAACTACTTATACGCCATTTACGTTCAATCATTTTATTTATACTATATCAATCCTGGCCACTATCTATTTATTAACGTAAAATCTCTACGCATGATCTTCAATAGCAGAATGAAACAGTTGCGAGATAGTGCAAAAAGCTTGATAAAACGCGTCGCAGCTCAATGAAACGCGATAGAACGAAAGAAAACCGGTCGAGCTGGATTTTTGTAAATCCGACTTTTTGCCGATTCTTGTGCATCGCTTCGAGGGCGGACTATACTGATCCTGAGAGAGAACGAATGGCCGATAAAAGAGAGAAGGACGCGAGTGGATTCATTGCCAGTTTGACGCGCCAAATTTAGGGAAGCACGTGGGTCTTATGATCGTAAGGTAATTCGTTCGCAATTAGAGTATCGCACGTCACGATACACGTTGATGAATTCGTAATAATAAGGTCGGAAATTCTAGAGTATATACATATGATGCGTAAAAATTTATCGAAGTAAGATTTTGATTTTTAAAATCGATATCAATTAATTATATATTTTTTGTTGTATTTATAGCTGTAATAAATCATGAGATTCTTTCCAAAGTACATAATACAAACTTCGCGCGAAATCTGACATTCGAAATTATGCCCTCCAAACTAATATCATTGAATTATACTATATAATACCGCGAGTAAATTGTCAGCTTCCATTCGGCTGCCGCCGAATATAAAAGGATTCACAAGAAGGGAAAAGGAGCTCCGCGAAGGGGACCGCGGGTTCAAAGGGTCTTTCGGAGCAGCGGACAGGAAGAGAACGTTCTTAGATTCGAGATAAAAGGGGATCGCGTTTTACATTCGTTTAATCTGTCTTTGAGGTGTTGGCCTGTGATCAATGGCGAGGCGGCAATACAATCTTAATCGAGTTTTCACGAAGACGGCTGTCTTCTGTCCGATTCAAAAAATCCTTGACTATTTTTACCTTGACTGATAGAATAAGCGTAAAGAGTCGAAAGTCTATCCTAGACAATTTATTCGAATGAGAATATTTTATTTGCTCCTGGAAATAGTTTCTCATAATTTTATCACATCGTCTTTTTAACCATTAATTCTTAAAATATTTTGGAGAATCTTTATCGTTTAATTAATGTTGTATTTTTCGAGAATACGAGTTGTCCAAAGTGAGAAAAAGTAGGATGATAAGTGTCGAAGAAGTGCAACTTCTGCGCACTCGTACATTATTTGATAAAACGCGCATGTGTAAACGAGGGATTTGTAGAACACCTTGCCTCCAATCAAGTCTCGTGATACGCCCACGTACCAATGGGAGACCCGCAAAATACTCATTGATTAGATACTAGCTGCGTCTCTCTCTCTTTCTCTCTCTTTTCCTCTCTTTTCTCTCTGTCTCTTTTTTCTCTTTTTGTCCGAAGGGGAAAAAATGATGTCAAACACAAAAATGATTAATTCTTTATCAAATTAGCTTTGGAAAATTTGATGTCTTAATATTTAAAATGAATGAATTAATTTTAATTAAAAATGGAAAAGTTTGTTAAACCATAGTATATATTTTACAATTGTAACTGTAATTTTATTACAGTTGCAGAACAAATATGAATTGATGAAAATACATATATTGTTACTTTTTGTTAGATTAATAAAAATGGATGTTCGATCAATGAGATTAATCACGAATACTTACAAAACTACCATAGTCGATGCTATTTCGTAATTGATGTCTCGGTGCTTTGACAGTCAAGTCACACGATAAACGATTCGCGATCACTATGGACGTTTCTCTGATTTATCACAATCGCGGAAAATGCGCCACTTGCGGTCACGGATGGTACACGAGCCAATTTTGCACTTCACTACGACCTAGACACAGTTCCATGGAACGAATCAAAGTCTTTGTACATTTCGGTTACGATGGGAAACAATCAGATCTTCGGAATCTATCGTGTTGACAGTCGACCAATGTAGGAAAATTTGTAAATTCATACTGCCGTTTCTCAGGATACTTGTGATTTTCAAGCTTCCTTAATGAGAAGTGAATCAATCAAATGATTTTCGTAGGCGTTCGCGAAATGTTGATTGATTTTGACGTTTGGTTGAGAATGAACAGATGCGTGCTGATGCGTGCCGATGCGTGCGGCACGACGTCTCTGTGTGAACTGGTGAAGCAACTCTACCATGGTGCAAACTAGCTGGACGCCAGGCACATTGTGCCCAGCAAAACGCGAGTATATCTTGGTTGCCACCATATGTCGGTAGGCACCGCCTATGGGAGTGGTCGTGGCTAACCAATCGCCGGCTGTTTCCCTTTCGAGGGTGCCTAATCGACGATAACAACCCCTCTCGGAACCCACGGAGGAATCGATCACTGGAGGTTCCTCCCTGTGGCAACGAGATTTCTGCCAAACATCGTGGTCCAAGATTCCACCGTTCCCTCCGTGATATATCGAAATTACTATTGAAAATGAGATTATTCTTTTTTTAAAAAAAATTTATTTTTAATACTTTTGATTTAAAAATCTGAGAGAAATTGTAACACATACAGATAGATTTATTTTGGAGAAAAGATTGATAAATATTAATAGAATTTCTAATTTATTATACATATCTTAACTTACATATATACGACGATGACAATGGATCAGCTGATTTATAATTACTATTATGAGTTGTTAATTAGAGGAAAATTATTTTACGTGTTCAGCAAATGTCATGTTTAAATAAATCCAACTAAATTACATAATACTTATTTTTTAATAGATACTCGAAATTATCGATATCATGAAAGAATTGCATGTTAATTGATTAATCGTGTGGCGATGGTCTTACTTCACAATCAGCTGAGGCAAGAGGGTGTTCCTCGCAGGAACCTTCTATTTCCTACCTTCTCTATCCCTTTGCCTCTACCAACCCCAGGTACCCGCATCCAAGACAACGGCCCGTTACGCTTCGATCGAACTCGAACCCACGACGCAAACATATCTGTCGAGGTAAACGCGTCCTCGGAATTGTGAAGTTGCGATCCCGGAAAGAGGACACACGATAGACATGTTCTGTGTCGCGAATGTATCGTTGCAACTTTTCGAAAGATAGAAGCATTTGTTTCGATACTCTGTCTATACACATCGCGCAAATATGCCGTCTGCAATTTTTATTATTTCTTTTCTCATAATTTTCTGTAAATTACATAATAATATAATCGTATCAAGTTGTGCTTTCAGAATCTTCTCGTTCCACTGCTAGATCGCAAAAAGATATTTTTAAAACGCCGCAACATGTCTAGTATTGTTGATTAAATTTTCGGCATGCTTTACACAATAATGTCCATTTTTCATATTTTACTCATATAGAACGAAATTTTATCGTACGCGACAATCAACTTCCGCACTCTGCTCGCACGTGCGATTTGATAGCGTATTTTGACACGTGTAACACAGTCTTTAACTTTACTTCCTACCACGTGCGCACAGGTGCATGTTGAGCTTCTATACTTGAGCTCACTCTTTAATTTTTCATATAATTTTTTTATACTGTGACAAAGTTAACAAGACTATCACAAGTTTGCTAATGACAATACTTATTTTATTCACATATTCAATTCTGATTAATAAATATAAGCAAATGTTAATATCAAAGAATATAAAAGAGGATGTAAAAAATGTCAAAAATATTAGACACATTTCACATATAGGTGTTAACTTAAGAAATGTAAACATTTGCGCTGAACTTGCGGTAAGCTTTTCAAGATTAATTACTGAAGATTATAATGTAACTAGAATATAGAATAATTTTATACCGGATGACATTTCTTTACTTCCTCTCCTCTCTCTCTTTTTCCCTCTTCTATAGATCCATTAAACATGGAAGGATCGGGGAATCGAGGAGAAGAGCGGCAGAGGGTAGTGACGGGGTTGGGGGAGAGAGAGAGAGAGAGAGAGAGAGAAACAGTTTGAGGCTGTTTAAATACAGAGAGTGTGCAATCAGGAGTGTTTGCTGCCCCGCGAGTGAGTGAGCGAGCGAGCGAGCGAGCGAGCGAGCAAACGACTGAGCGGATCAAAGGATAAACGTTGATGGGTTGGGGTGGCTGATAGCGAGCTGATTTGATTGTCGGCCTCCGCTATTGTCCCGAAACTGGCCTATTGTACGCCTCCGTGACAGTACACTCTGGTTACTTGCACACAGGTACCGAGTGTGTACCGGCGAATGCGTTCCTGTGCATGACACTATCTCTCCGACGCTACGTTATGCTCCGTAGTATTCTACGTAATAAACGCGCCGTGAGATCACGCGACCGCTCTCCCTTCTCTCGTCTCTCGAGACAATTATTGTGAATTATTATGAAAGAAAGAAAAAGATCGTGCCCATTAGTATTTTCTTTTCTTTTTTTTACCAGTTCTTTCTGACAAGCCATTAATTCGCCTTGTCACTTTGTAGAACGTTCTTTATTGCATTGAAGAAAAATGAGCTTTTAACACTTTCGCCGAAGAACATATATACATATGTTTATGTATACACATATACACGCGTATTTATATATTTATATTTAATAAAAATACAACATTAATTAAATTTAGCAACAATCGCAATAATTGAGCGTTAAAGTTTTCTTTCAACTGTTTCTTTATTCGTCCAATTTTTTTATACTTTTTATACTTGAGTTAATTTTATAAATAGCAATTGCAACATGACAGTTTATTAAATAAAGTAAGACGAAAAGGACAAATTTTCGGGCTTATCCATACATCTGCCTCACATTTGCATACAATGCTAGTCGCGTGCCCCAGCAACATGTAGGAGGAGATTTCCCCTCTCTTAGACTTTTAAATATTCCGTCACCTGTCAACTGTAACGTACACACATTCTTAAATATAATGTTTATTTAATGGTTCTTCTTTTTTCAATGTTTATACGAATAATAATAAATAATTGAAGGATACATTTATTATATTTTCCTAAAATAATTTTGTTCGCACGTAGAATTTTTTTATATCTTTCTCACAAACACGTTGCACTTTGATGCAATTTCATTTACATTTCCGACGATCGCTTCTTTCAGCGACTCTTGAAAGCCAGATGATGAGAATGTCATAACGTCGGTAACCAACTCACGTCTCCGGGCTCGTGCCGGCTGCTTCCGGTTTTTCAAAGCGATGCTGCCTTCTGGGCCCGAGATCTGATCTGATGTGAACTCCATAATCCATTCAGCACGAGTCAATCCTCCGGCTGCTTTGTAAATCGGTTAGGGTTACAAACTCATCCGATAGTTGAAATTGCGTTTCTACAATAAACACAAAATACATGCGAAATCACACTTTATTATATTACTGTCTCGTTTCTTTAGAATTAATTTGCCGATAAATATTGAGAAACTAATTTGCAAAGAAAGAATCATCTGTACGGACGTAATACTTGTTTATCGCTTACTTTGCATTTCAATTTTATCTGGGACAGCGATTTCCGCTGACGGAAGCTATGAAAACATTGCAGGCTTCATAATGTGTTTTCAAAAAAAAAAAAAAAAAAAAAAAAAACAACTGATATCTATTGTTCTCGCGTTTAACCGATGTCACCCCGGAAAACGCACCCTTTAGATAAATCGAGAAAAAAAGCACCCCTTTTAATATGTCCCTGGGGGTATCGTGACATATTCTTTGGTCCTCGAGCCCTTGATGGCGAAAAGTTTTCATCATCATCGTTGGCTAATCATTTTTCACAAGAAACGCGTGAAAAAGAATTAAAAAAAAGTTCTTTCGTCAAAGTTTGAGAATAATTTCTATAAAGCCTTTACGACTTTTAGAATTTCTTTAGAATATTTTTATAGGCCAGAAGTTTCTAATCGTGAGATGATTCAAAAAAAAGTTTTCCTTAATGTGAGCTCCCATTTAATTATATAATTGGTATGAACAGGTCCGTGGGTCACACGGATGTTACCTGCACCCCTCAATGTAATCTCTTTTCCCACATTTATTACATTATATCGAAAATCTTATCTGGGAATAAGATTTCGATATGACAAGCATCGACATAAATAATACTTAACTAACTAGTACTCGATAATATTAGTATAATTAAGAAGATGGAAGAATATTTTTGTTGAATAATGTGAGATGAATCAAATTGGGATTGTCATTTGGAATATTTTCTTGAGTTTGCTTTTTGAACGACGTAGAAGAGATGTAGGAAGTTTTAAGATTTAAGTGCCGCGTGCGTTAGTTTCCCTTCGGTCAAAGGACTCCCGGCTTCTCATTGTGTGTCAATTGAGTCTTGTTTATAAGCCAGGGGGTTGTAGGTTAAATTGATTTAAATTAGCCTCGAAGAGCGCGCCCGCTCTCGCGCAGAGCGACGAGAAAGGCAGGAAAAATGTCTCCTTTCTATCGCTGCATCGAATCTTTCCACTATACGGGAGCATTTATACACTTCTTACCTGTCTCTCGTGTCGCTATTATACATTTTTTTAGATGAATTTCGTCGTGCCAAGGACTTTCATTAAGGCACCCGTATGCACTCAGCTGCAAATTCAAACATGTACACGTTATATCACAGTTATAAGTCTATTTTATAGATCAAATATCGTGCCTAGGATCTTTGGCTTTTTGATTCCGATCTTATTTTTTTTTTTTTTTTTTTTTTTTTTTTTTTTTTCTTTCTCCCTTGGTTTCTTTTTTGGGAAAAGGAAGGGGAAGAGAAAGGGAAGAAGAGTGAAAAAGAGGAAACAGAATATGTCTAAATAAGTACCATGACGATATAATTAAACACAATTTTCTAATATTTTTTACTATATTCAATTCAATGCGATATTTCCAAAAGGGATTAAAAAAATTGCAAAGAAAAATTTGTGATGCGCGCGCGCACTAGAATTTATTAAAGGATAAATTTGCGTAAAGAACATTTTTATAATATCTAGGCAATCGAGTTTAATCATTTCGATTGATGACCAATAATAATGAATGATAACTCAATATCTATTTGTCGGTTAACTTCAAAGTTTAACGTCTTAATTATCGAATTGGTATTAAGTATAAGTTATATTTCTAATTTGAATTGGCAATTTGCAACATGCGGCAATTTAAATAAAATTATATATATTATTATATACTGCATATAATTGTTTTTAATTTAAAATAGGCTATTTATAAAATATTAACCCTTCTATGAAAGACTGTCTCTTCCGTCGCTTTATTCGGACGCACGCGGACATTACGAATGGTTTGTGCATAAATTAAAACGTTTGCCCGACCCTTTATGTCGGTATCCTGCGGGGAAGATCCGCCACAACGGAAACTAGGCACGCGCAATTGATATAAATTTCACAATTTTTAAAAATCACCCCTTTTGCGTGGAGAGCTAACGGTCCGCTACTCATCAGTTAAATGTCATTATTAAATACTTGGACGCATCGTGAAATATTGAAACACCAAATGTATTAGACAGAATATTATTCCATAAAATTGCATATCCGAAGTCTCGGGGCGGGCGGAGGTTACCTCTTCTATTTGTACTTTATAAATCCCTGTAATTCTATACGATGGGTATCGCAAAAGGGGTTATCAACAAATGTGTTCAAACATATAGGGTGTCACCAGACGCGAAAGGGGAGCCCAACTAAGACGAACCAACCCCTAGTGTCAATAATCAATTCTGTAATCCTTTCAGCGCGAGGGATCGACCGATGTGCTTGTAACCGTTGAGAATCGATTTACAAATGACTTCTTAATTTAATAATCGTAATCGGCATTCTATAAATCGGCATGTCCGACGCGAGAGGGAGAGCTTCACTGAAACTTAAATTAATTTACGCGAGCACGTTTATAATTTTATATTTATACGACGATTATCATTTTATTGAGGAATTAAAAAATTATTAAGATGCTTGCTGGTGGGTAAACATAATTATTGTTAATACATTAAGCACAACATAAAATAAAATCTGCAAAACTGCGGTGTTTATGTTTGTAACGTACCTTAAGATCGACAATAGCTTCTAACAAGCGTTCTCATGATGGATCGCAGGCATTCTTCCTTTAAATGTACGGCACGAGCCACGAGCTTCGACAAAGAGAGGCAGGAAACATGCGGTTTTACGAAAAGTTTTGAAACATCGTCACAAGCGGAGATCTATTCGGAAGTTACACCCACACTATTCGCGATTGCAGTTTCACGTCCCAGACACAATATCCATAAAGAATCAGGCCCATCGAAGCCTTTTATTTTTTCATCGCTTTTGGCACGCGCCCTTTTTGGATAGGAACGCTTGACTTACTTCGCGTCGGCTCTATGAATAGCCGATCGCAGTCTATTAAAGTGAAATGATTATTTTCTGCATTGACAGATCGAGCAGATTTCTGTATAGAGAAGACGCGGTTGCCTGTAATTCTATATGGGAATAGAACTGGCGGGAAAAGCATGCGCAAATATAAAGATCTCTTTTTCAATATTTAATCGATATACATTTTATATATTAATAAATTTTTTTAATCCTTAAACAGCTATCGAGAACGTGAAATGTTTATAAAATCTATAAGAAGAACGTGACATATGTTACAAAATTATGATGAGATATATCGAATATTAACAGAATTTTTTTCTTAATACAATAAAAGATATTGATTATTTATATTTTACATCAACAGCACATTATGAAAATAAGCGTTAAATTATATGCTTAAAAATTATATTTTTTTAATCTGAAAATATTCTATTATTCATTGTTATTTTCTAATTTTATAGCTTATAGACATATATCTTTTTATGTAAAATAATGTAATATTTAAAATATCATAGCGATTGAGAGAGTTCAACCGCTATTACCGCGAAACCCTATCTCTATCAGAGATGTATTAAAAGCGCCATAAAGGGGCTTGTCAAATGGCAATCATCCCCTATTATATAACGTATCACTCCCCTTGCGACGGTCCGTTGCCGCCGCTGACTCGTGTGAACTCTGCGGAAAAGATAGGAAGATAGGTAGCGGAAATCTGGTCGAGAAATAATGTGTGTGAGTGAGAGAGAGAGAATGTATGTGAATGTGTACATGTATGTCGCGGCTTACGGAGAAGAGGTAAACTGATCAGTCATGTCATGCCTTATTGGCTCGTCAAGCCGCCCACATCGTACAATTAAAGCATTCGTTTTCGCCTGGTGACCTTCTTCTCTCACGATATTTTTTTCCAAATCCTCAGATTGATTCAAAACAGTTTGTAATTCTTGTAATACTCGCGATGTGATAATTAAAGAGAGAGAGAGAGAGAGATCCAAATTTTTAAATAAAAACGATTAATAAAAATTTATAAATATATTTTATAAACTTATAAATATATCATTATGTATTTTATAATTTTAAAAAATTATTGTAACGAAGCAACAGAGAGAGAGAGAGAGAGAAATCTAGATTTAATTTTAATTTAATTTTCATATCAAATTTGCAATTATTGACCGATTTTTATTCTTTAAGCAACGTGAAAATCTCGTATCCGCTATATCTGCTAAATAATGCTAAAAACTGCGAAAAAATATCACTTTACCGAACTCATCGGAGTACGGCCTGTTATCAGAATATCGCCGTTTAACGACGTAATGCATGACGGCGGAAGGACCACCTGGCGCACGCGACCACGTGTCGGACGTAGTGGACACGTGTCCGCCATGCATGTCCTTCGAAAAGCACCGCTCGTGCCATTCGCATATCTAGCCGTGGAAAAACGTTGCTTTATAGTATAGTCCTTCGAAAATACGTATTATCACCGCATAGTATGTACTCCATTATCTCTCAACAGTTAATTATCGTTGCACGCTTTCCGAAGGCAGGGACGGCAGCCTTTATGGCAATTTTATTATCGGAACTGGCTCGATAATTAGAATATTGCAATTATAGTAAATACGATTCAAAATTGTGAAAAGAAAAAAAAAAAATGCTCGAGAGAAGGCATGTCTTAATTCGTATATTAAACGCGAAGAAATTGATTTGACGGATAATTGGACGTATATTATAGGCGATGCGTAACAGCAAGTCCGCGTTATAAGCGAATGCGTCTTTCGGAGCGTCCAAATAAACCAATATTTTTCCCATGGATATACATAAGCGATTCTTCTACGGCGAGGGTGCACTTCACTGACAGCATGGGGATACGGGTGCGCCGCGTACATACCCCATGCTGCGCGGAGCAATACGCTACCAGTCCGAAAGCAACCCCATAAACATCCTGCGCTCTCTTTACTCGGACCTCGAGTGCGCTCGTGTGAATGCGCTGTTCGAGTGTCTCGCGAATCGAATCGTTACTGCTTTAACAAACTGTTAACAGCCGTACGGGACAATTTATGGAATAGCAAACAGCGAATAATAATTTCGAGAGCCTTGCTCGTCCCCATATGTAAATATAATTGCCAATTTTATTTTATTTTATTTTATTTTATTTTTTTTTTTTTCTACTTTCAAGCCTCTTTGACGGCCAACTATTTTTAACCATGCCACGATATTTTTTCGGAATAATTATATCTTCTTTTTGCAATCTTTAAATGTAATAATAAATTGTATTTCAAGCGTTTAGTTTTGATTTTCTAGAGATAGCTGACAAATTATAAAAGGATTGTCAGTAGTTTTGAAAGTCAATAGTCAACGAAGGAGATTAGTGATGGATTGATTCGCAGGGAAACGACTGGTAAAGGACATGGCGACTCAAACTCTCCGTCTGACCTTCGATACGGATGCCAGCGGTACAAATGAACGGAATTAAGGGGCTTTTAGAGGCGTACGCGCACACACACACACACGCTCGTCGCATTCAGCAGGGGTAGATAACTCCCGAGAGAATGACGAGGGGGCGAGAACGGAGCACGAGGGAGAGGGAACGTTCGAGGGGTGCTCTTTGATTGGTGTGGGAAGATTCACCGCCAGTTAAGCTCTGCCACTGACTGCTCCTGCTAGGGAATTTCCCGACACGTAACACCCACAAAGGAAACGCAAAGGGTGGTCGTGTATATTCCCTAATTGACGATTACTATCCTACCGCTGCTATTTACCGACGTTGCTTTGCTAAAATTATTCCGCGAGACTTGGAGTTACTACGGTGTACGTAGGTGTCAATTTTACGCGCGATACTGTCAAACGGAAAAGAAGGTTTTCAAAATTTCGTCATTCGAAGAATTTTGTCATTGTAAAATCTGATTATACTCCGCTTTTTCCTGTTATCCTCGCGATCTATCGATCATCACCAGGACCGCAGCGTTAGTAATTATTATTCATCGGAGGTTGAATAATCGAGGGTTGCGCATCGAGTAGCGTTTATCCGGCGGGTGTCATAAACACGCCCCTTCCGTCGTGGTCGTCTCCGTCATAGTTCTCCATTGTCTTCACGGTACAAAGCCACAAAGCGATCCCTACATCGTTCGCCGAATGCAACGGCTCGGCCGAGAAATTGCAGCAAGTCGGGCGGTTTGTACCGGTCGCGGTTTAAGATGTTTATCTTGCGGTAGCCAGGCTGAAATGACGTACTATTACTCTATACATATATATCTCAAAAGCAAGAACACAATTTTAGGAACAAATGCGTGCGCGTTCCGTTACCGGATTTAGAATTTCCGTTTAGAGATGGACGCTAATCGAAGTAATTAAAAGGATTACCCTAATCGTGGATCCGCGGATCTGTAACTGAGTCTTTAAAATATTACGCGTGACGGATCAACCCTCCCTTTAATTCGTTTAATTTCTTTTTATTATCAAGTTAAGTCGTAAGGGTGACTCATCATTTTACGAAATTTTTATTAGAGATTTCTGTCATTCCGGCGAGTTCTATATTATATAATTTAATTAATTCGATTAAATTAAATGATTTCGATATCGCGTCGCGCGATGTTTGACATTGCATCTACGATATTAAAAGCAGTCTAGACAGCAGATTGCTACGTAAAGATTGCAGGATAGCCTTTCTATCATCGCTCGCTAATAACATATCTCTTGCTACGTTATTTTGTCGCGTCCGACCCCGAATAAGCGAGATATGACGCTCGATGTTCTGGAATTTGGCCGGCCATATGCCGATGAATCTACCCCCCGTGAAGTGGCGAGTCTCCATTCACCGTGAAGAATTTATTCACTGCCCGGCGCTAATTTGCTTAACCGTCATGACGCGCCCCAGCTCGATGCGCGTTTGAGGTTTCGCATCGGCCTCTTCGCCGTCTTAAGCCGTTGTTCGTCCGCGCCACCACTTCCGATCATTGGGATCGTGCTCGTCGTCAAACAATATCCATTCCCCTCTTTTGTTCTGCCCTTCCTTAATGTTTTCGAGAGCGCTCTCTTCGAAGTTTCATCCTTTTCTCGCTCTTCTTACGATTTTAAGTATAAAATTATTTGTACATTAATATCATTCAATATTAATTATACATTTAATTATACGTATATTTTACGTATACTTTATACGATATAAATAAATTATAAATCTTTTTTTAAGACCTATTGGTACTGTAAGACTGGCAACTCGTCTCTAATAAAAGCAAATCGAGTTAGCTCGAGTTTCGTGTACATATTCATTTAATTCGTGCCTCTTATAATCGAACAGAAGGAGCCGCATTAAGAGGTGAATCATAGGTTAACGCAACGCGGGTCTACATTCTCTCATTCTGCCTCTCTCCTCCTCTCTTCGCACCGTGATAATTGCAGCCTGGATCAGGGAACGGCGATAGAGAGGAGGATGAAGGGTAGGGGGGGGGAGGTAGACGGGGGGAATAGATCCCGTGCGATACGTTTATTCCCTCGTGCCACGACGCAATTTGTGGAAATAACGATTGTATAATTGCTCTTTTTTAGGGATGGCCTAAAAAATTGCGTGCCGCGTAAAACGTTTTCACGCTACCGATATAACTGAGGCCCCGACGGCTTTTCGAGAAATTAATCGTCTCTCGTTCCGCTTATTCGTTCTCTGTTTAGAATCATTTCTAATTGCACGCGTTTTGCATTTTTTTTTTTTTTTTTTTTTTTTTACGCGCGACTAATAATTTTTTGCAAACGTGATCAAATTCGGCGAATAACTCCCGCGAGGAATCACATTTGATGTGCTTTCTCCATGAAACCATATTGCCACCTCCGCATCTGCCGTAAATACCTCTCTAATTTATATCGTTTTAAACGCTCGCGATCCCCTTTGATGATGTGCGTAAAGTATCAGGAAAAAAAAAAAAAAAAAAAAATGGAATGAGAAACCATGACATACGTTTTCATCGTATCAGAGACACGAGCTACGTACTAGTAGGGGCGGCGCGATGGCACCAGTTGCTCGAAACCATAATCGCTGCAATTACGTATGGAAATTCCTGATTCATCCGATCATGTTTGATAACAATCCTGCTTTTTCACGTGAATTGTCAACGCTTCGTTGCTCACGAGCTCATTTTTGCGTCTTGAAATTTCCCAAAAATTTATCGTCACACGATAAATTTTTCGAACGGATCAATGTGGTTACAAAAAATAATCGTTTTCTTTATTATTAAATTATTAGTGGAAAAGATTTTAAGAATTGATAAAATTTTGAACATACCTCATACATAAATATTGCGTATGTGTGCGCGCAGATTTTTCGCGGTGCGCTTATCGTCGTAATTTTATGTGCGTTTCGAGAGACGATGCGTCAATAGAAAGATGATCTTGAGCGGGGCCCTGAAAAGGGACCCCGCCTCTCTCTCTCCCGAGGGATCTTTTATGCAAAGACATGTCTGTCGTGATGCTGCACGAGGCAGGGTTGGAAGTTTTAAGTTACCGCCGCCGTGTGTGGCGCCTCAGGTGTCTTTGATCCCTTTCATAGGTAAATATGCGATTCGTAGCTTTCACAGTAATGCGGTTCATCGCGAGGAATAGCGCATATCTTTGAGAAAAATCATGACTCGTAACACTTTTCTTTCGCTAAGGAATTAATGATGCAAGCAATATATACACGGTGTTGATTTTATCCGGAATTTTTATTTCTTTTTATTTACACACGTATACTTATTAGTTACAAATAATATTATATGTTATACATATATATATATACTCTCGTGATTTTTTATGAGATTTTTTTATGAACTTTATTTGGGCGAAAGTCACTAAATATCTATATAAAGACCAACGATTTCATTTGCGTTAGAGAAATCAATGAATAATTATCGTCTAGTAATAAGGAAAATATCGCTATACAGAAGTTATAATTGTGCACGCGTTTCTGTTTCAGCCGAGCAGGTGATGCACGAGGCGAAATAGATAATGGTTAAAACAAATACGCGATGATTATAACATACGGGCTGATTATCTACCATGAACTTTCCGTATTTAGCTTTTACCATGCGCGCGTTTTAGTATCGCTTATTCATTGGCAATATTTGTCTTGGCAATTCATCTTTGTGCTTTTTCCAAAATGTTATGGTTAATAAATATATTTCTTCGGTATCATTTTTATTAGACAAAAAATATAAACTACAATTTATCTGATCTTTTGCATATTTTTTATCGAATTGATTTTTTTTTTTTTTGGTTTGCCATTAGCGAATTTTATAATTTCCGAATTATGCCAAAAATTTTAGGCGAACATATGACTACTGGATTGATGAGTAAGAATTTTATAGAATAAAATATTAATTC
>JBCAUJ010000008.1:561786-573131 GCA_038406275.1 Cataglyphis albicans | reverse complement strand
ATGACTACTGGATTGATGAGTAAGAATTTTATAGAATAAAATATTAATTCTCGTCATGCATTTCGAGCGTCATCAGAGTATCGTTTAGAATCATAAACGTATCGAATGTCATCGTGTATGGCGTACGTCTTTGCGGGTGTATTTGTGTATGATTGTACGCATCCACCCTTGGTTCATTAGCGTCGATACAGAACGACGGGACTTTCCTGCATATTTCGCGGCACGAGTTTACTTATATCGCCTATTTCTCCACATTAACGCAATATGCCTCGGAATACATTCGCTATGCTCTTGCAACATCATCCTCGTTTATTTTAGGGATTATCGAGTACGTAAGTGGAAACTTCCTATATTCCATAATCCACATATGACAGTAGAAACTTTTAATCATCGTTGAAACGTTTCGATGCCTTTTAAATTCGATTCGCGTTGTATCTTAATACCAATCGATCGACTTTCTATGTAAAATACCGTCGTCATCGCACGATAAAATACATGGAAATAAAACGTGAAATTTTTTGAATTTGTATAGTGAAAAAAATTAAAATTTTTATGGCTTTCATTATTCAGAACATTTATAAAATTGTATCTCTTAATGACAATATTGCAAAAAATATTTTAATGTAAAAATGATTAGGAATTATTGCTGGGTAATATGATATCGATGATTTTCTGGATTTTAAATATTAAATTACGAAAAATTATGCCATCATTAGAACTGCGTGACGTAGTTTTAAAATATTTTTTTGCAATATTGTCATTAGGAGATAAAATTTTATAAATGTTCCGAATAATGAAAGCCATAAAAATTTTTCGCTAAATAACAGAATCAAGAGACATACTATAATATCGTTCTATAGGCTATTAGATTATATATATTATTACATTGCTGTGTATGTATTTTTGCAGCAGCCATTTAATCGAGCGAGCATGGGATGAAATAATTATTATGAATGTAAACGATAAAAAATAAAATGACAATCCGCTACTTTTTCGAATGTTACATACAACAGATGCAATGACAAGTGCTTTATCTTAGCACCTGTCCGTACATTAAGTACGAATAGATAACTGCCTTTCCGTTTGTAATGTTTTCTCGCGTCTTAGCATCTGCCAAAGTTCTGGTCGATTCAATTGTTCGATTTTCAAGTTAGGTTTCAAAGATTTCATTAATAGCACCTGTTATATTATCATATTAATTTTATCTCGTACACGAAATTATCTAAAGGAAATCACATAATATATTTCACACAGTCTTTGCTTAATATTTAAGTCACTTGATGATCTCCCGATATACATAGATCCTATAATAGTGTAGAAATGTATATTAATTTTATATATATATATATATATATATATATATATATATAATTAAAGAAATATCATATATATAGACTATCGTGTTCGATTTGAAAATCGTATTAAGCTGTTCGCTCTTTGTTAAAAGAGGCAGAGAGATATAAACGAGAAAGCAGGCATGTCCCTTTTAGCGTCGTATTTAGCGCTGATATTCAGTTTCGCACAATAAAGCGCTTTATGGGATATCCATTTACCCGAGGCATATCGCGCGCGTGCCAAAATGAAAAAAACCACAAAATAGCGCTGCGAGTTCTTTGTATGGTCTTGTGACCCTCGATCTTTTTCCAAAGCTTTTTTTGCGATCGAATAGGACAACGTTGCTCCATTACGTTTCTTTCGCTTTCCATTTCTTCATGTTCTTTTAATTTGAAGTATATTTTTTTTTAAATCGTGATCGATTTAATAACGACATTCAACTACGTAAAGTCAAAGCTCAATATTTTTTCTAATCGCAAAGCAGATTCTTGCACACATTTATTGTCTTTTCCAGAAAAAAAAAAAAAAAATTTAACAATCAACAATAGTTAGAAAAGCTGATATCTCTCTCTCTCTCTTTTTCTTCTCCGTAATAACATCTCTGTCGTGAATGAGTAAAGGTGCAGGTCTTACAGGATTTGTCGCGGAGCTCGGCGTGAAGCGAGAGAACATCGCGGCGAACCGCGAGAGTCGTAAGGACGATGCATTTAACGAGCGAGAAATGCACGTGGATCAAGTGACGCGCGTGGTTGTCATCGCGAAGTGACAGCTTGTCGCGGCGTGAAAGTTTCCCTCGCGTCTACCCCTCCCCCCCCCCCGTTCAACATCTTTCTCTCCTTCTTCCTTCTCCTCTCCCTTCGACTGTCTTCCACCTCGGTTTTACGGTTTCTGGATATTTTTATCCGTCAGCCGATGGTGCCGGTGACAACGCCGTGAGCAGGTGCTAGGCCCAGTGTGGTAGTCTATTTGCGTTGTCTGCCCCAGCCGTTTGCATACCCGGCGAGCCCGCTCGCGCTCGCGCTCACGAGCATAAACGTCGTTTTGTGTATTTGAGACACGTCGGTGGAGGACCGCCCGATGCGGGCTCATTACCGGCACGAGCCAAAGCGCGCCATCGAGCTATCGCATCGGCTCGACGTGACGAGCTACCGTCTAGCAAATTGTTTCTAACGACGACGAGCGCGTTCACCAGGCTAGGTGATGGTATCGTACCGTGTCCTCGATACGCGAACATCTCAACCCTCCCCCCCTCCACCCTCCGACATCGTTTTTTTAATGAATTCGCGCAATGTAATCCGGGTTGATCGATCGCAAGGAACGAGAGAAGGAGATCGGCCGGGCATTCATTGACGTTTTAGAGCTTCAAAGAATGTACGGATGTAACGTATCACTCTCATTTATTTAAAAAATCTTGGAGAACGATTGACAATTCGACGATGGACTCTCGCAGACTTAATTGCTATCATTACGCAACGTATTCTTGGTTGCGTTGAATATGTAATAAGAACGTATAATTATTTATATTATACATGAGGATAATTCTTTATTTAGAGTACTCTGCTTGCATTATTATTATTTCTACTATTATTGTATCGCGCCGCTTTCTATCTTTATTTATTACATTTTTTTAATACACATTATTATAAATTAATATAACATGCATGGGCTGAAGAAGTGCAATAATATTGATTAACGTCAATTGCGAAACCGGCTGGCGAATTAAATGTGGGTTAGGGATTTCAAGGTCGCCGCGGACTCGTTCCTCTCAGTCCTCTACTCTTGCGCATCTTTTTCTTCTCATTGCGCTTCGTCTCGGCGCGCATACATTGTATCGACTCGTTCTTCCTCGGATCTTCGTCTTTCGATTTTTTTTTTTTTACTGTAATACCGGTTTTTAACACGGTCGCGTGCCGAGTACGATACCCTCTGAAGCGCTTTAATATTCATCTCTCGAAAGCGACGGCGAGGCAATCTTGGTGATCTCGATTTTTTATAGAAAAAGATTGTGATTTCCGATCTTCATTGTATATCTCCTTTTCAAACGCGAAACATGTAAAATAATTCTTCGCAATCGCAAAAAGTATAAATTCCAAAGAAATCGTATTTCTTTTGCAGTAATTTAATTTTATCGTTTACCTGTACAAAATATTACGTCACATGTTGGTGTCGTGCACGCTGTCAAAAAGCTGCGAGCATTGTCGGAGGCATGTTTGATTATCTGATCAGGTTGAACCGCGGGGGGGCGACCACCGTCGTCTTTTCGGTTAACGCGCGATCGCAACCCCTTAGAAAATAAATAACGCGTAATCGTTGGTGTCATCTGCGGCCGCTGTCGATCTAGAAGACAGTCGCATCTGCTCGCATGATTGAAAATTGATAGTGACATGATAACTTTCTCGGATATATTTCGACGATCCTTCCTCCACGAGAAATAAATTAATTCAATTTTCTCTTGATGAAGAAGCAAATAACTAAAATAATCATACGACTTGAACAATTACTTCGCGTCTAAATTATAATCAGACAGATGCGACCATAAAAAATTCGTGTAATTGTCATTTCTTAACTGTTAAGCGTCGATCTTTTTAATTGCCAGCATAACGATGGCTAATGAAAAAGCGAGACCGATTTTACATTGGCGAAAGTTTATCGAAGATTGCGGCGATTGTCACGAGTGTGTTACGAGCGTTTTCTTGCCTTCTTAAAGTTATTGTAGTTTTTTTAGAATCGTAACTCCCGTGGATCTCGGATAATCGACGAACCATTTTGTACGGATGACCACTAGATGATGGAATTTCACCAGAGTCAAAAGGGCCATGTAGAATCATTCGAGCGCGGAGATTCCCGCGGAGATATCGAGCGTCGAGATTGCAATAAATCAAACGCGTTATTTGGACCCATCTCGGGGGGGGGGGGGGGAGAGGAGGAGCAGAGAAAGAAGGCGAGAAAGAGCCGGGACAAGAAAAGGCACGCTCTGTTGTGACGTTGGATGATAATTTGTCCGGGCGTTCCGGCAGTTTGCGAGATTTAGACACAAAGATCCTTCTACCTTTTATGCAATGCTTTCTCTGGTGGGCTAAGGGACAGGTTCTCTCGATAGTGGCAGGTTCTTCGGAGATATTATAATAAGTTTTGCATCTGTTGCTTTTCTGGTCTCCTCTCCCTCTCCCCCTCCCCCCCCTCTCTCTCTCTCTCTCCTTTCTTTATTTTAAATATAGTCATTATCATTACCTGGTCTTTTTTTCCTTTTTTTTTCTCATTTGTAGTAAGTGTTGGGGAAAAAAAATATTAGGAAAAAAAATGCAGTCTTTCATAGGTCAGGTATAAAAAAAAAATTGTTAGTATATTAATTGTTGTTCAATGATTTCTATCAGAAAAATGTATACTCGTGTAATATATATTAAATAGAGGCCAGATGGAAAAATATTTAATTAAGATGCATTTGCGATAATAAATGATTCATAATAGCGCGACAATGTATTCGCGGTTTCCTATAACGGCACCAGGTGAATCTTTACTTAAGCTTTATAAAAATTCTCGCAGACTGTGCTTGCACGCACTTACCATGCGCATGCACAAGTGCGGCTAGAAAAATGTCGCAGCTGCAAAATGGAATTAAAAAGAAATATAAACGAGAGAGAGAAAGAAAGAGAGCAAAAAGGCTGTCATGTTACTATAAATAAGATGCAATTACAGCAATTAAATTCTGAGTTATAAATTATTATAAGATTATGATTTGTTATATGTTCTTTAATTTATTTCATATTTGTTCATCTAATTGCACATCAATTGCATTTACATATATAAAAGAATGTGCTCCCTTGTTTATCGTGAGATGTATTATAAATGCGTATATATTAAGAAATCTTACACTTATCATATTTCTCAACAAAAATTGTTAACAAACTTGTCAACAGACTCAAAAACAAAAAAAAAAGAAAAAAACAAAAAAATTACCGGATTGAAAAATATCTCTCTCTCTCTTGGCAACGGCAACTGTCACCGTGCTACGAAATCGAATCGGCGAGAGAAGCTCTGTGTCGCATTCGCTATCGTTTCGTTTTCATAGACCCGGTAATACTACCCCCATCGTTTCTTATCACGAGACTTCACGGATACCCGCGTGGCAGTAACTCGCGCGTAAAAAAAAAAAAAAAAGATAAAGAGCGAGAGAGCGAGAGCAAGAGAAAGAGAGAGGGTGAGAGAGAAAAGCCATGCACTTGCCCTTATCTGATTCCACATTTCACGACAGATTAATGTGGGATCGAGCTACGATCAAGCGAAGAAGTCACTATGCCTTTTATTGCTCGCGTGATGGATCACTAATATGGGATCCGTGCCACACGCACGGAGGACCAGACGACATTGTCCAAAGTCCTTTCCACGCGTACGACGCGACTCTCGATAACCTTTTCTCCATCATCCCCACCCTCAAATCAAAAGAAATCATCCTGAAAGAAGCGTCGTTGCTTTCTTGAAGTCGCGGATTCCCAGGCGATTATATCTAGTACGAAGAGTTAGATCTAGACATCAGATGACGCATCCATTGTCCCTTACCCTATATTGGAAGAATTTCTTCTTTCTTCTACTCCTTCTATATCTTCGCGCTCTTTATCGAGAGGACTTCTCTTTTGCCCTCTCTCTCCCTTGTCGCGAGAAGTCAATGGCTTCGATTACGAGGCCCGAAACGGAGACTTGGTCTGAATGAAGATTTCAAGTTCAAGCTAGAAAGAGAGACAGGTGGTCCTTCTCTTGGATGGAGGTGGGCCAGCATGACCGCACTTCAAAAACCGGCTACAAAATGTTTTATTTACCAAGTTTGCTGAAAAGAGAAAAGGGGACCAGCGATTCTTTCTCTCACATAGATCACGTTCATCTTCTAGGTGAGCCCTATTCCACTTTCTCACACGTTGCGCATCTTTTTCGAGATCGCCGGATCTTTTTCGCATTGCCTCAATAGAATCGTAAGGTGCTACACGAACGACCTAATTTCAGAACAAGTGTTACTGTGCGATTTAGCAGCCATTCTGTTTTACATCTTTATGTGTCTTTTCTCTCGGATTTAGTTGAAAGATAAAAAAGTTTTTATATATACTTTTATATTTATTTTTATTTACATATATTTTTTATTAAAATATATGTAAATAATAATAAATAAATTTGTAATCGATAATACATGTTTGACCAATCGTGTATTTACAGATGAATATTGTCAACCGCTCAAAGGTATGGTAATAATAAGAGAAATACGATATTAATTAGTAATCAAAAATGCTAAATGACATTTTCAATTTATTTAATATCCAGAATTTTTCTATGATTTGTGAAATCATGAATGTCTTCCATAGGAAAATAATTGAAAATTGTAACACAATCTATTCGATATCCGATATGTATACAAATTAAAATATTTATATATTTGATTAATTTGTCACTATATATAATGACGAAAAGAAACACATTAATAATATAATGAGTATTTTTTCGAAATCTTTTCACGATATCTTGACAACAGCAATCGTTTTGTTTTTAAATAATTTTCCAAATCAAACGACTTTACGATACAATCAAACAGCATATGATTTGGAAAAAGAATTTATGCTAATATACAGTTTTAATTATTTCTTGAATCAAATTGTGCGTCTCAAATCAATTCCTTGATTTCACGAGTAAAGATAATTGCTCTCCGACCAATATTACATTTTGCGACTGTTATTAAAGAACGCGCGTGCACTGGAAGAGTGGAAGCGAAATGAAACGAAAGAAAAGTGAGCCAAGGTACACGATCATTATGAGCGTCAACGAGATAAGAACGCGTACACGAGCATGATCGAGATGCAAAAATTAGCAAGGTCAGCCGAAAGGCCTTTAATCTGTATAATGCATCATTATATATTATTCTACATAAATTTAAAATCTTTTGCAAATTTTCGTCTCCATAGAAATTGTCTCGTTATGTTAAAAATAACTTTCTCCTTGTGTTTGTTATAACTATGAAGCAACGACTTGATGACGATACGGGAGTGACGTTGTTCGCAATTTCGGAGCTACGAAAAATATCCTTTTGTGAGGTGAATCCAAACGGCGTAGGCTTGCGCGTTTAAAAGGATTTTCATTGCGAAGCGAAGGGTTCCGAACGGGCCGCTTTTCACGGCCGTGAGTGCGGGCAGGTCACGCATCCATTGTTGCGAGAACTTAATGTCGTTACGTGGAGTCGCGATGTTATATGAGCGCATTATGGCGATGCGCCGTTCGACAGGCAGCCTCGTGACCACAATACGTACGTTGCATCGATATTCATAGGGATAGACATTTTTCCCTTCCTCCCCCCCTCCTCTCGAGCCTCCTGCTGAAGCAAAAGGCGCGTGCTCCTCGTCCAGGTGATGCCAGACTAGCTGCCAGACCGCCGCTGTTGTTCATCCGTTTTTCTATGTCGCTCGCATCCTCTCGTTTACTTCTTCGTGCACGCCTACGAGAGAACATATGTTTATGAACAATGCAATTCTCCAACAAGAGCTTTACTCTTGAAAAGCCAACGAATCTCGGCGATCGCGATCCGACAGCTCATCACTATCAAATTTATCCTCGCTTTCATTGTTTATCAACGATTATTTTCAAACTTTGCAAAACTTAGTTCTAAATTTCAAATGAATTTAGGGATAGAGGAGATAGATAACACATCACTCAATAAGTCCCCGGTCTGACACATATATGGCAACGTTGTTGACAGACCCGTGACAGACACGTGATTTCTAAAAAAAAAAATTTGTTTTTCTTAGTTAGACCGGAGACTTATTGAGTGATGTGTTACATAGATATCGCTATATTTTTCGTAGATTGTCAAATTTAAATAGAAATAATGATCTAAAGTCTCGCTCTCATGTGACATAAGATCGCCGTTTCATTATCGTGTCATTAAGGACAATCGAGAATTCGGATACTTTGTTGGTTTATCGGTGAACGTACGCTCGTTATCGAGGTGTTAGTGATCCCGAGGGTCCAACATCGATAGCTCTTTATCCCTCGCCGTTAATCCCTTCTTAGGTCGCGATAAGGACCGCCCTTTCAGATTGAGCGCTCACGGTTCAATGGCGTTGCTCTATAATTATTGGGAATTCGGAATTTCGTCATCGAGATAATATCAATAATTTATAACTTATTCTATACGCTATTGTAATTGCAAAATTCTTTTCAGATATTCTTCATAAAATTTTATTAGTCATGAATTACACGCCGCGAATTAAAGGTAAAGAAAAATAGCATTTGCGCTATCGTGTCGTGTTTACAAGACGAAGAATAATTTTCCGAACGTAGGGATGATAATAAGACGAGGAAAAGAGGACAATGTGAGAAGTCACGAGTTGGAAGATTAATCCGACAAGAAGCGCGGTATAATCTGGCCGAATAGTGGACGATAAGAATAGATATAAATCTCGCGAGGATCACGCAAAGCTGAGGAGATCACGAACGAATCGGACATTCTTCGAGGACGCATCTGCTCGCTTGATAATCGCGAAAAATTCTGTGCGCGGAAAAAAGCCAGCAGCTGCAAACTGCCTCATCACGTGGCATACGCCGAACATTTATTATTAGCTCACGCGCGCACGAGCGATACGTACAATCATGCGTTTTTACGCTTATTTTAATCTATACTTTTATGTCGGAGCGTTATTTAATGTCACCTTTTTTTTTATATATATATATATATAATTACACGCGACTTATCACTTATTACCGTGCATTGGAAGAATAAATCATTGTAAGCCTGCAAAGAAATTACATGAACTATAAATTTTCCAAGTAAACGCAAATTTAAATTCTCTTTTAAATCTCATTAATTATGTTGCGTTTTCTTTTTTGTTTCCATATTTATTATATTATCCTATAAGAAACGGATGTATAACTTGCACACGTGCGCTTGTCAATGTGTCTTTTTATCAGTCGCGTATAAAGTGCTTAAGTACGATGCATATAAAAACTGCAAGATTCAACGTTGCAGTTTACGTACGATAAAATGGGAATTGCAATGATTTGCGCGTATGATGATAATTTTTGAATCGATCGTAAATGGCTAATTAACACATCGCTCAATAAGTCCCCGGTTTGACACATAATGGCAACATTGTTGACAGGCCCACGTGATTTCTAAAAAAAAATTTGTTTTTCTTAATTAGACCGGAGACTTATTGAGTGATGTGTTACTTTGTCGTTATAAATGTGTGGCAAGAGAGTTGAGTGTTCTATTAGCGTGCAGGCTGATCATAGGCGACGGAACCCGAAAGCAGACATCTCTTTTATTTACAGCATCATCATTTCGATATTATTAAGATATTATTTCGCGTAAATATATATGTCAAATTTATTGGTGGAATATGTATTATTTTACTTATTTATAGAATTTTTATAAAATTATCGCGCACTTGATAAGATACCGTATGATCTTCTATCAAATTAATGTAAAATAATAATTCTTTTTATTTTTACTTAATTGGCGGTTGATCGAGCCACTTTCTCTCATATAACTGACCTATACTTAGCATGTCCAGGGGATTGTGGCTCACGAACATAATTTGGACAGCTTCCATCCCATCGCTCCAAGTCATTATTGTCAAGGCGGTTAATTTTCCATGATACATACACTCCCCCATTTTATTTTCTTCATTCATCGATATATCCTTGCGGTACTACGTCCTATTTTTTCTTTTCAGAAGATTGTGAAAAAATTAAAATGTGTAATAAAACATCGCATCGAGTGGACGCAAAGATCTTATTTAGCCGGTCTGTTATTAAAGGAACGCTGAATTGGAGCAAAACGAAAGTTCTCATTTTAAATGATTATTAACGTCAAATTGGCTCGTAATATCTTTGCATGGAATCATTTTCTTTATTCATCGATTGCCTCGAAATCGACACATTTTTTTTGAAGGATTAATTCATTCGCGTCTTGCTGCGAAAAAGGTAATTTCGAGACACCTTATTCGCGTGTGATTTTCGAAAGATGTAGTTTAGAGAAAAACGAATGTCGAATCAAAGTCCTCGATCTGGATGGATTATTTAAATAGTGTCGCGCGATGACAGTCGTTTTAGTGAAAGACTTTCCCAAGCTCTCACATTTAAGTCAAGTACTTACCGCACGTCAAACCCTCTTTATAGTGTGTGTGAAACAGCGGTCGCTACAATAACGTCGTTTGATCCCTCGAAAACCGCATTCAAGTAGTCTTTTCGAGTGCGCTTGGAACGATCAATCGATCGTTCTGTATTAGAAAAATTGGAAAATTTCCTTCGATCAGTAAAGTTTAAGAAATTTTCGTTTTAGTCTGCCTAGGTAAGATTAAAATAAGTTTGAAAATCTGTAAGAGAGAAAGTTTCTTTTACTAATTTTTTAAATATGTTAAATAAATATGTTAAATATTGGTGGGGGAATGCATCTGACTTGCAGTCACCCTTCTGACTTTCACTGTTACGCTATCAAATTTGTACGTTAGCGAATCCCTACTGCTTCGCAGCCGCGAACTCCCTACTGTTTGGACAAATTCGATGTTATCTTCAAAAATCGCCTCGCATGAAGAAGCAAATAAAGAAAGAGATTCGATCTCTCCCGGCGTCTTGATCAAAAACCTCGGCTGTTACAATTTCCTGAATAGACTGGAGTTTTTCAAACGTCGAGATTCACTGCACATTCGTCGCGTCTTACACTCGAATGCTTGACATATCGTATTTCGAAAATCCCTGACCTCCAGTAAAAAGAACCTGGTTGACATGCGACAGGTATTTGCCACATCAATCGACAGTTTAGCCCGAATATTTTATTTCCTTCAAATTCAAATCGGGGAGGGTTATTTAGAATCGAGAAGATTACCAGTATTAAAATTTATGGGATTTCATGTTTGCCCATCTACTATTTCACTCCTCATTCCTCTCCTTTTTCCTGTACATTTATTGGGTTGTTCGGAAAGTCATTTCGTTTTTTTTGGGGAACGTGAAAGACAGTTTTCGTATAATTTAGTAAA
>JBCAUJ010000008.1:537575-561686 GCA_038406275.1 Cataglyphis albicans | reverse complement strand
AACCCAACAGATTGAGCGAGGAATCGAAAAGCAAGAAATTTCTCACACCTTTTTTTTTTTTTTTTTTTTTTTTTTTTAATTTATTTTTATATTATTCTATTTATCAATCTGGTGTTTATGTCCAAAGTTTATGTTTATTATAATTATATATTTTTCATAATCTGTTCCGTCGTGTCTCCAACTGACATTTTGAAAACACGTCGGCGACGCGTGTTGGTTATATACGGGCTATTTGAGGGCTGGCGAGGGCATTCTTAGGGGTGTTTCTCCACTGTGCTCGTTGCACAATGTAACACTATCCCCTTTTGTAACAGCGCAACCTTGAAGTGTCTTTAATGCGAAACCGAGTGCGAGCATGCTTGCCGCCTTCTATTATTTTTTTTCATGAATATTCTCGTTATGAGCATCTAAGAGGCCGGAACTTTAAGATGGTATTTCACTTTTTTGTTCGCGTATGTACGGCTCACGCTTATCAGCTCACGCTAATTTACATACTTTCTTTAACCTAACTAAAATTATATTTCTTTGCAAGATTATTATAAATGTTTTCCAACTAGCCAATTAATTTTTATCAGATCATTCGTAGGCTTTGAAATATTTTCCATGTCATCTCACAGTCACTCGTTAGTATTCATTGTTCCTCATTTGCATAAACGTTTGTATCGGTGTATGTGATCGGGAAATTTATACGTGATAGAATTTCTATTTCTAATGCTTATTATTTCTATTTTTTCACAGCTTTTCCTCTAAATCGATTTTTCACATAAATACTTTTCAAATATATATTTTGGCCTATATTTTAACTGGAAACTGGATAATGTAGACCGAATATTAATGTGGAGAAAAGTATTAAATTTTTATAAATATATTTATCTTTATAATCTCATAGATTTGAAAAATATGAATCTTCGAAATAAGTCGAAAACCGTGGCTAATTGCCGCGATGGTTCGATTTTCCTGTTCGGCTTTCCAGCAAAATGACGGCGAATTCGTTGAATTTTGTTAGAATCGAACGTTTTGCAATAAGGGGTGTATTTCGTACTCACAATAAGTCCCTGAAGTGTCTTTAATGCGTACAGTAGCGCGCCATTCAATGGTCGGTGCTCACAAATACGCAGCGGGGTGTCTCCGGGCTCTCTTGAGATTCGCCACTTTGATATGAATGTCGATGATGGAGAGAAAAATTAATGTCTACTCGGGCTACGAGCTCGAACGAGTCCCTGCAGCCAATACTTTACCTTACGAGTCTCGGTACTTAATATGTTTATTGCTGTGAGAATGTCGGCCTCGGATAGGTACTAGATTTTTATCTTGCCATCGCGCCTTTTAACTCGGTCTCGTAATATTCAACGACGAATGAGTGAAAAGCGAATTCGGATCCTCCTCCTTCCATCTCCTCTCACTGCAACAATGCATCTTTTTTTCCAGTGTCAATTTTTCATATCGCTCCCTTTTACTAGATTTATGAATTTGATTACTTCATATAAATACCATTAAATGTAATTGTCGTTGACATAACATAACATATCACTCAATAAGTCCCCGGTCTGACACATATATGGCAACATTGTCGACAGACCAACGTGATTTCTAAAAAAAAAATTTGTTTTTCTTAGTTAGACCGGAGACTTATTGAGTGATGTGTTATAATGCAAAAGAAAAGCGAGCCTGAATAAAAATCGAAGGTCCGATAATGAATTGATTAATTTATTAATTGAATTTATATGAACAAATGCGTACTTTATTATCTTGCTTTAGAAAATGAGTGCATATTTTTTATTAATTACATCATGATAACATTTGAATATTTTAATTTGTATTATAGATTCGATCTGTTTTTTTCCTTGTACTTTGTCTTACTATTTTACTATAAAGAAACTTTGTAAACCGTTTATGACATTAAATTTATGAAAATGACGATCTTTAAAAGCTAGAAATGAATTTACATTTAATGAATTACTTTATATGTGTACATATGTTTATGTAAAACTATAGCTGTAGAGCTAGAAAAAAATGAAGCTTTGAAATATCTGTTTCAAATAGTTGAATAGCCAATGTACATTATAACAACAATATTATTTATACTATAATTTATAAGAGAAATTGATTATCCTTTTCTGGTTGTACCGATAGAAACGATCACTGTATCAAAGTTGTGTTTTGTGCAGGCTAAAGTCATCTGTTAACAGAAAGAAGAACTAAAATCAGTTAATAATTCTCTAAAACATATTACAATCCGACAAATATTAGACAAATAATAATAATTTGATACATTTATCTCTTCTTTATTTTTTTATTATTTATTTTTCTAAAAAGCATTCTTACACAAAAGACTGGAATGATTTATTCTAAATATTAAATTATAAAAGCATTGTTATTTTATTTGTTTAATTTGGATAAAAAGAATATTTATTTTAATTTAGATAAAATGCAAGACGTAAATGAAATACAAACAATTACACCAACTCCCAAATATATGAGTATTGAGGAAATACGTTTCGATATACCGATAATCGACAATAAAGAATTCAGGTGAATTATCTTCTCAGCTGTTATTATTGACACATCACTCAATAAGTCCCCGGTCTGACACATATAACATGTTATGGCATGTATAACATGTTTGTTGGCAGAGCCACGTGATTTCTAAAAAAAAAAATTTGTTTTTCTTAGTTAGGTTAGGTAGACCGGAGACTTATTGAGTGATGTGTTATATTCACTCTGTCTAAACTTAAATTTAATACGTCATATTTATCATTTTTCGCACGTGACTTAGAATGGATTTAATCGCGCGCATCGAAGCTGTTACGTTGAAAATAATAAAGCAGATATCCGTTGGACAGCCACCGTACGTATCGTACTGTAATGGCCGAAACATTGCTACAGAATCTAACTTACGGAAAGAAAACGTTTGCGCAGCATGCTCGACCAGTCTTCGACCAAATACAATGCCAAACGCCTCTACGTTTGACTTTGATGAGCAGGACACGAGAAAAGAAACTAATTTAAATAGTGAAGATTTGAAAAAGATAATTGTCAATTTCGCGGTAAAAAGTAGCAGAAATAAATTTATTCTAATGATGATGATAATGTCCGAGGCTCATCGTTTGTTGCTAACAAACGCAACCAAGATGAAACGATCGTTTTATTACGATTTGAAGAATGAAATAACTAAAGGTTTGATGCCTCATCAAAGATCAATCGAACGTGCATTGAATAGTGTCGCTAATTTATTAGAATGCGCCCCTTGGGATTTGAGTAAGTTTATGACGTTGTGTGTGTGTATTTACTTATTAATTCTGGAAAATTATATAAATATTTATTAAATGAATAAATTAAAAAAAATATATATATATATACTAATTTTTTTATACAAGTAATTTAATAAAACACGCGTAAGAGGAGACAAAAAGAGATCGAGTAACGAAAAACGTCCTTACAGGATTGTTAGCAACGCCTAAAGGATTAGTGGCAGGAAATATGACCATCACACTACTCGACAATCGCGTTATCGATTGTGCGATACTCGGAGGCGTGCAGATCCCACAAATTATTTTAAATGTAACTTCAATTCGTGTGAAAGCCAACTTTGTCTTGGTTATCGAGAAGGACACAATTTTTCATAAATTACTTGAAGAAGATTGCCCTCGTATTTTAAAATGCATTCTAGTGACAGGAAAGGGCTATCCAGACATAAATACCAGAATGCTGGTTAATATTCTATCTGTAAAGATACGTCTACCGGTTTATATAATCGTAGACGCGAATCCTTTTGGTGTGGATATTATGTTACTTTATCGGTAATTTAATCCAAATTTTATTTTCGCTTTTTAACAAAGTTTTTCTTAGAGAATCTCTTTATTTCTATTGTCATTTTCGTTTTAAAATATAATACATTGTAAGATTTCTCAATCATGCATTAGTAATTTTTATTTAGAAGATATTTCTATTTTTCGCAATGTTATATATTGGCTTTTTATAGTTTTGGCTCGTCGAAATTTTGCCGACAAAACGAAAGCTTGGCTTGTCCTAACGCGCGCTGGCTCGGAATCCATCCTTCGGAATCAGTTATTTTAGGAATGAGAACAAACTCGCTCACCAAGACCGATTTCGTGAAATTGAGATCTATTGAAACCCGGACTTGTATAAATGGTGATATATCGAAAGAGCTGAGCATATTGCGGAAGGGCAAGGCTGATATAGAGGCGTTGTCTTCCTTTACAAAAAACTTTCTTACAGCAACGTATTTGCCATACAAAATAGATGGCAAAAAATATTTTTAAAATAATGTCTGTCTCTTTCCTTCTGTATAATTAGAAATTCTTTTTTTTTTTTTTTTTTATGCTACACAAAAATATCCAGCTAAAATTAATTCTATAAATATAAAGTTGTCATTATATTTTTTTATCAAAAAAATGTGAGAAGATTATTAAAATTTTATAATAAAATAAAAATGTGTATGTGTACGTGTGTGTTATATTTCAAAAAACGTTATATTTTTATTTTAGATATTGACTAATACTTTTCTGAAAAAAAGTTTTCTTGCTATCTCACGGCATCACAAACCACGGACACATACATACACACTTTTATAAAAACAAATATATATTATTTTTTTTTTTTTTTTTTTTTTTTTTTTGTTAAATAAAGTGTCAAATCTGCAATTTCAATGTCTTAATTTTTACATGCTGTTAAAAGTTGTCCATGAAAACTGTAACAGAAAAAAACAAATACATGATAAATATATCAAGACTATTTTTCAGATAATGTAACAGTTTATTGAAAACACTTTATTCGCCCAATGTTCGGGCCGAGCCTCGCCGATATTAAAAAACGCAGAACCTTAATAACATGATTATTTCGTAGGTGAAAGATAACTTGGGCATTATCCGCGAAATCGACGATGTATTATGAGTTTATAAGCCAAGTTAACTTTAATTACTCTCTCGAAAATTGCGACAAGAGAAAAAGAGAGATTTGAATTCTCTCTTTCTCTCTCTCTCTCTTTCTTCTAATTAATTTTGATCAATATTCTAATATCTAATTGCATAAAAGGAGAAAAGAAGTCGCAAATACTTTACGCATATAAAAATATTACAAATATCGGAGTAATATGTCTCTTCGATCCTCGTTATAACACATCACTCAATAAGTCCCCGGTCTGACACATATATGTCAACATTGTTGACAGACCCACGTGATTTCTAAAAAAAAAATTGTTTTTCTTAATTGGACCGGAGACTTATTGAGTGATGTGTTACAATATAAGCATATGCAAAAAAAAAAAACCTATAATATATACAATATCAGGCTCTTTGAAACATCTCATTAATTTTTAATTAATAAGATATTATTTCCATTATTATAATTTTGTTATAGTTTCTATTTTTTATAGTCTTTCCTTTTGATGTACTTATTGTAGCAATGTTCTCTTTAGCAGACCGAAAAAGATAAAATTAACTTTTATTACAGCGCTCGCACATTATTAATTATTTTCTCACATCGCCGAATGCATCGGTAGAAATTACCGATTAGTCGATTTCGTGGATACTTTCGGTGCAGGGAGGGGGAGGGGGAGGGAGGGAGTCCGTGCGAATATCGCCAAAAATCTAGTATAAATTACTTTCGTATCCGTTCCGAGTCGAAAGCGAGAATCGATCGAGCACTCCGAACTCCGTGACTGTCATCGAATGTATGTATATCGATTTTGATGAAATAGATGTAAAAAAAAAAAAAAAAAAAAAAAAAAAAAAAAAAAAATTTTTCTAAACAGTCGCACACGCGCGCTTTCGAGCGGGCACAGACTCGTTTGGAATCATAAAAGTATCACTTGTCATCAAGATGTCAATTTCTTCTCTCTCACTGTATGTATATTTAAAAAAAAGAATTTCGATATTCTCGAAATACTGATAAAAATTTTTAAGTTATTTAGAATTTAAATTCTACGAAAAGAGCGTCGGGGCTATTTATTTTTTTTTTTTTTTTTTAACGAGGAATCAATGAAAATATAATTTAACATTTTTTTTAAATAATCTAATTTCTAAATTCGGCGTAAATTGATGCGTTCTGTTTGGCAATCGACAATCGATCGACCTATGTGACGAATGTACGTGATTCGCATGAATTTATTTATGCATTCGCACGGGCTCAATCCTTACATCTATTTCCGCATGAACTATCTGTTTCTTTTAATATGTTGCGTTGTGTAAATGTGTATGTATTTTTGTGTATATGCCCCATGATTATGAGTATACTTTTCTTTGCCTTTATGCTTTTTTTTTTTTTTTTTCTTTTTCTTCTTTTTTCCTCTTTAGCCTAGTGGCGATAATACGTTTTACCAAAAGCTATGGATATCCTTACGCGCTGCTACCAAGATTTCTTTGTTGCGATTAATTTCATAATTCGCATGCTTGTTTTGCGTATTTGCCTTTGTGATAATTTTTTTTCCGTTGCCCTATGCTTACATTTAATTCGCCTCTCACTTTCTTCTGCCATTATTATATTTAATAATTGATTGTGATTTTTTTACATACGCACATACTCTCTCGCTTTCAATCACATTCGCTCCAGCTTTATTTCTTTTTTCCTCCTCCTTCCCTTTGCATAACTCATCTCAATTTCAATTAATCAATCAATCGCTCTCTTTCTTTCATTCTTTCACTCTCTCTCTCTCTCTCTCTCTCTCACGCTTTTTAACAATTCATATTTCGATCGCTCGCGTATATATTTATTCGGGGATAAATGGAAGCGATATTGTTAACGACAAACTGTTTCTTGCACTACAAACGGCCTTTCATTTGTCGTGAAATGGAGGAACCTCATCGAATATAATGCTTGTTGTATATTATTATTATGTAATATTGCCCATTGATTTATTACAAAGATTTGTTAAAAAAAAAAAAAAGATAGTGAAACAGAATTTAAACAAATTTTCATCGAGGATATTTTAAACTCGTCCAGCGAAGCAGCACGGAGAATTTTTCAAAGCCTCCATTAGACGATATATTTTTGTACTTTCTCTACAGTCGACAGCGAGTACATCATCTCGTTCTCTCTAACGACCCTTCGCGTCTATTCTCGCAAAAATCGCTCTTGCAAAGTCTTTTCAGCCTCGATAGCTCGACAATACTAGACTTCGCACACACATCGCGATTTACAAATACACACAAACCATGGCGATTATTCATTCACGATTATTCATTAAAATTATTAAGTAGCTTTCTTTTCTCTTCATTTTTCTCTATTTATTATCGTTTGATTAGTTGCACTAGCCTTGATTGTCGGCATTTAAGGGCTGCTGATCATGCAGCGTACATATGGCGACGTGCGACACTTCCTTGACGCCGAGGGCGTCTCTTCCTTAATTAACATTTATAAGGACTCGTATAAATAATTATTATTTTTTTTTTTTTTTTTAAACGACTTGAACTTAGATTTATTATGAGTCTCGAATTATGAATGATTCGTTAAAATTTTTACAAAACGAAATCGTGACATAAAGAGTCACAAGGCAATAAAGTTTTCGATTTTCGCATTTCAATTTCTGAAATAAATGTGAAAGATATCGTAAGATATATTATAATAATGCCGCAAAAGATATTTTCGAAACATTTACGAGTCCTATATTTTTCGACATTGCATTTGTCAGATTATTTCCGAGCATTCGCTTTTCACCAATAGTGGAACAGTAGTAGGAATGATTTATATGTGACAATAAACGTACAATGCCTCGCTATATCTCGTCTCCTACAGTTCCACTCAAAAGTAACGCGAGTGAACGGTATAATACTCGGAATTCTCTGTGTCGAATGTCCGATCGCGCCTGATCAATGATCAACAGCTAATCATGACGATTCCATAAGTAGGTACATCGTCTGTTTAGTATCATCGTTCATCCATTCGGGATCGATTAATTTATCTCGAAAAGGTATACAACGAGTCTAACATCTGCACCTTCGACAGGATTTGAATTCACATGTACATACTTTATGACAAGTATATTTTTATAAATCTTGTCGAGAGAGAATCTCGAAGAAACAAATTTATGCATGATAACGTTTGTTCTATGATTCTCACGCGACTTCTCTTAGGCATCGACGCAAGACCTCGTCGAAGGAGCCTCACATTTCTCATAGGTGTATATATATGTACAAATATCCAAAATTCAAATGGATTAGGGGGAAGGAGGAGGGGGGCGGGTCGAGATGGAAGAAAGGGTGGAACAACTCTTCTCTTACGCGTCACGATACATAGAACTAGGCGCCAAGCTGTACAACACAAAATTTACGATAGCCCTCTCTCCGGATTCTATATATAATGGTAAATATATGTCGATGCCTGTGGACGAACGTCACCGCATAGGCGTAGATACTTTTTTTTCCTCTTTTAAAATCGAGGAGGCACCAGTGACGTAGCTAAAAAGAAGAATATGAGACGCGGAAGCTTGCAAACTCCTTCTGAACAAACGTAATTCGATTTGAGATTTTCAATTCGGCTTTTCAATTCCACCGTAAAAGTGTCGATTGCAGTTTGCAAAAGGATTTTTCCCTTTATCGAGATACGTTATTCGCGAGTATACACACTATAATTTGATAAACTCCGTGTGCAAAAATGAGATACAAAAAAGAAATGCAAGTTTGCAGACTTCCAATAAGCTCTGTATGTTAAAATCTTATTCAATTCGTAATAATCGCGTCTTTAGTCGCTCTACGAAATCTCAGGCTCTTTCTATATGAACGCCCTTAAGACTTGGAACACAGCAAAACGTTAATGACGAGCTTGCAAACACTTGACGTTGATTTCACAACGTCATTCCTATCGATGGCACTACGACTAGGGATTTGCAAGCCGTCGATAAGCTCCGCACATAGTAATTCGGTCTACACCTTCGAACACGCATTTCGTTTTCCCTTTCGCTATTTGCCCAAAATCGATTTCACAGCAAATACGCGCGTTTATCCTTTCAGTACAACGATACGCTATTATCGAACAAATCGCTCGCGCGAAACTGCAAATCTTTGCAAATGAAAGATTCATGTTCGATAACAATTCATATTATTTGACGGAATTACGGAATTATCGTATGTCGAATCCACGCGAAGAGCACGAGAGATATTGTTCGATAATATATAAAAATACTGCCAAGCAGAAAAGAGAATTCATCATTTCTCGTTTTCGCCTTACATTAAATATCTTTCAAGATATTCTGAATTCTCTCACGACTTGGTGATATATGTATCACTAAGGATTGCACGAGAAATTGATGAATTCTCCAAGAGAAATCTTTAGATGAATGAAATACATATCTTATAACGATATTGCTCGTACAAATGCCACTTTTTTCTTAATCCTCGACTGAAATCAATCCCTCCATCTTTCTTCTATACAAATTTGCAAGTTCTTTCTTCATTTTATCTTAATTCTCTCAGATAAACGATCACGTTTTTAATTAACAGCCTGATTTATTTCGCGATTCAGGCTTTAAACGAGTTTTCAGGATATCCTGCTGACGAATGTAATTGCCGTGATTTCGAGGGCAAGTCTTTGTTTCAACGTTCGTTTTAGATGTATCGGAAATAGGCGCACTAGAGACAACAAAGAATTTTTCGGCTTGAGGCACTAGGAGGCATCCAGGGCGAGGCACCCGGCGAGGAAGTCCTCCATGGAACGATAAGCGTGTTCGAGCACGCCCGTCAGGGCATGATCTTCGTCCGCGTAACTCTATTTTTCAAAGAAGACGATAATTAGATTGTACAAAAATATTTTACGTTCTTTTCCTTTACCTGATATCTAAAGATGACTCCCGCTTCGGACAAAGCCTTAGCGAAGGCAACGCCGTGCGTGTAAGGCGCAGTGAGGTCAGCTAGACCATGAAGGAGGTAAAGGCTGTGACTAGATACTAATTTCGCTCGTTGCGTGAGATCAGCTTCCACGTAACCCTTGTAATTCTCAGCTGGAGCACCGAGGATTCGTTCCGTAAATGCAGAATCTGCAATTAAAGAAAGTGATTAGCGATGTGACGATGTACTTCTCAAATCAAGCAAAAAAATTGCTTCATTTGAGAGCACAAATATTATGGCAAAATTTATTTAATTATCAAAGTTAAGTCAAACGCTCTTTATATACGGGATATTCACGTACTGTAGTACATCCAATCGGCGATTGGATTTACCGCAACGCCACATTTGAAAATATTCTCCTGATTTCCGAGCACCATAGCGGTCACGTATCCACCATAGCCCCATCCCCAGACGCCGACTCTAGTTTCGTCAAGATACTTGTGCGTCTTTAAGAGATGCTTCAACACGGTAAGCTGATCCTGTACCTCGACACCGCCAATCTTTCTGAACAGATCCTTCTTTCCTTGACCTCGGGCGCCACGTACGTCCAGTCTTACATAGACAATGTCATTATGACTCGACATATACGTTCCCCAATCTATCCGGAATTTGTCCGTGACGGCCTCGCTGCCGGGACGGCCATTTACTTCAACGAGCACGGGGAACGCTGCATCTCTCAGCTCCTCCCGCCATGACGGAGGTAGCAATAGTTGCACCTGCGCTCGCCAGCCTTGAGGTAATGGCACCTGCCGATTATTCCGCAAATCGTAATATAAGATATATATCGAAAATCAGATATATAAAAATAAAGTCGATAATGATTGAATTCAAGGCATAGGACAAATATTCACCTCAAAGTTTCTCCTGGTAGGCAGTGCCAGTTCTGACAGTTTGTCCGCGCGTTGGATTCTCGTATCGTATAGCACGCGGACCATTTTGTGCGTCGACGTCATGTGCACGGCGGCGAGAGGAAGGCCGGGACCTTCGCAATATAGTACGTAGTAACCATCTCCATCATCGTCCACTGGTGGACTAACAGAAGCACCGAAATGCGTGCAATTTGTGTAATAAAATCTGCAATAAAATTCATTTTAACATGCACAATCGATTATATCGATCTGGCACGTCGTATTTTTTGTGAAGAATAAAAAATGAAACTTGCCTACTGCTCCAAAGCACTTCTCCAAGATCACACGTGACGCACAATGGCTCGAAATGACGAGGATCATCCGCAGTGGGATCTCGTACCACGTAAAGATGTCTCTGACCAGGTCTTCTCTCTCTGGTGCCTAGATAGTATACGAGATGCGCCTTGGTGTCCCATGCTAAAATCTCGCTTACCTGTATTTTTTTTTATTTTATTTTTTTGGAGAAGAATTTCTGATTAAATTTTTATATGTTCTTATGTACATCTTTATAATATATTCTCGTTGCGTCGATCTCAAAAGTTGCTCACCTCGTAAGGACCGTGCGAGAGTACCGCTATTCTCTGCTGCGTAAGTGTGATGTGTTTTATATGCGTGAAGTGCTCCTTGTCGCCTTCCTGTACTGTGGCCAGCAACAAGAAGCTATCACCATCCGGAGCAAAGAGAGGATGCGGTTGAGCATCCAACCACTGTCCCTCGGGCGCTCTCTCCGAGTGAGTCTCTTCGCATTCCCACGTGGGAGCACGGCAGGCCGATATCAATGATAAATTTTGCATTCTTGTCATCCAGACGACAGCGATCTGCGAAGCGTCATCGCCAACCCAACCGGCTGATATCAGATAATTATCTCTGAAAATATTTTGCAAAATAAAATTTTTCCTGAGACACTTCAAATCTTTACTCTAAATAATAAGAGTGAACATTTAATTAATTTATTGAACAATTAACATAAGAAACTTTACTAATACGATTAACAACGTACTGTCCGTTTAACGACGGCGGCGGCTTGAGTTTCGTTTTCGCTGGCAATGTGATGCTTCCGCTACTGTAATTTGTTAAGCTCACATTCCCGAGATCCATAATCCACAGTTCGACCTCTGGATTAGGTGAACCCGGTCTTGGATATCTAACTGATCTGGAAGGCGGGAAGGATTTGGATGCACCGGGAGAATTCGAACCGGTTCCATCTTGACCTAACTGCGTACCGAACCAAGGAAACTCCAACGCGCTCACTCTGGTGTCGTTGAATGTTGCGTAAAGAATATGCGAGCCATCTGGACTGGGCCATATCGCTTGCGGATTCGGCAACACTTCTTCCTGATACAACCAATCGGGCACGCCGTTGTAAATCACTCCGGGTACGCCTGTATCGGTCAGACGAATATCCTCCGCCGCAGGTCCCATTCTAAGATAAATGTCGTTTTCGGAGATCATTAGGAGACTGGATGTATTGCCCAACCAAGTGGCATGTTGCAGTCGCGTCTGTTGCACACGTCGCGATGGTTGCAAGCGAAGTGGTGTATGATGGCTATCAGATGGAGGATCATAAAAACGAAAGTATATTAACTGTATGCTAAAGACTTTAATTATATTAATACGTTTTTAAAATATGAATATAATTTTAGAAATTGGACTATTTTTCATTATTTTTTTTAATATATACACTAAATTTTTCTCTTTCTCTCTTGAAAAGAAAAAAAAAGTTTGATAAAATTATGAACAATATTTTATATATATTAATTAATCATGCTATATGCACTTACTCGTTTGTGACATCGTAGACGGTATAATGAGCAGTGAAAGTGTTCCGAAAGACCTGCATAATAAATTAGCAATTATAAAATGCACAATCGGAAGAATTGATAGTGCGAGGGATCAATGTTTTCTCGATAGCGGTAATCGACTGTTAACTGCGACTAAACTGCGCTGCATCGTATTACATGACGGAACATTACCGATAAGCCACAGATCGTAAAGTTAGGAAGCAGCTGCCGCCCGAAATACTTTGCCCGAGAAGCTTTCGTGTTTAAGCCACTTACCGGTTTGACATTGTGCCTGAACAGTACATAGCGTAGATCAGAGCTGCACTCGTAACCTTGAACATTTAGTTGTCTCTGAAAAAGAATATAAAATTAAAGTTACTTAAAGATAGAGATCCAGAAACAGAAATACAACAAAAAAATATTTTCTCTCTTTATAAATAATTCTCCCGATTCTTCGAGTCATAAAATTCCTCTTTTTTTTTTTTTAATAATTTTATACATCATTTTCTTTTTAAAAGCTAAAAGCTTCGTTTGTAAAAGCTATTTATATGCCTTAATGCAGTATTTTTAAAGTGCTTTGATTTGCGAAAAATTTTGTTGCAATTTTTAATGGATCTCTCGATTGTCATTATGTTAATTAAAAGACTACATTTATACATAAATACATACCAGCGTATGATTGGAGACTAGAAGGGTCACGATATTGTTGCGAGTGTCCAAGAGGGTAAGGGAACCATCGTCAGCTTGATAGACAAACTTTTCATGAGATATCCAGGTCGGTGGTAACCTATGTGGTGTCAGGTCATCACGAAGGCACTCGTCTAGCGTAAGACGCCTGCCGCTCCAATATAAGAGCTCATCAACGTATCTGTAATTTTATTGATGAATAATTATATATCTCAAATTGTTAAACATATATGAATAATATATAAAGGGTTTAAGAAAATTAATAAAATGGATGTAATTAAAATTTCGAACATATTGCCAAGAAGCATAATAAAATAATAAATATAATGTGTGAAAATCTTGTAATTGTCAAAATATTTATTGGTAAAGCAATTTATCATTTATTTATAATAAATTGATTGAGAGAATTATCTGGTTTAGATAAAGAGTTTTCTAATATTGTAATGTAAAGCACATGATATAAAAAATATTTACTACAATTTTTATACCATTTATTGTCTCGTTTAGAAGCGTGCAATAGGAAAATTAAAATATGAAAGAGAGATATTATAAACTCACCCGAGGAGATAAATTGCCGTGACAATGCCAGCGATAACAAAGCCGATGACCAAGAGTGAGAAAATTATACTCCGCCAATTGTGACCGCCATCCGCATACGTTAAATCCTGTGAAAGAAGGCATCCTCCTATGTAATTATCAGTCGATCGATGAGATCGATCGATGAATTATAATGCAGAAGCATACTGGTATGAGAGCATGCAGGTCACGAATATGGAGATTTTGCAGAATAATTAGGAGAGTTCAACACATCGATGAAAGACTAACGATCAAGAGATCAGGAGACCATACATCTATAATATCTTCATACATTTTCCGCTACATATATTACGAAACAACTTAATTAACGAATTATATACTAAACTCAGAAGATATTTTTACACATACACATATAAATGTTTTATACGTATTTTCCGAATATTGGATGTGATATATATATAACACATCACTCAATAAGTCCCCGGTCTGACAGATATATGGCAACATTATTGACAGATCCACGTGATTTCTAAAAAAAATTTGTTTTTCTTAGTTAGACCGGAGACTTATTGAGTGATGTGTTATATATATATATATATATATATATATATATATATATATATTGCACAGTATTATATTATTATTATTGTAAATTATATTTATATAATTGTATGAGAAATGTATACTAGTGCTTTTTCTGCGTTTGCTTATACATCACAAGAGAGAGAGAGAAAGGATAGATGCACATATTTCTTTCATCATAAAGTTGGATCGTGGTGTTGCCTAGTTTCTTTGTTAATCAGCAATGGCAGCAACTACATGAGACTACGTATATAATGCTACTTGCTCTAGAATTCAATATATTACAGACCTTACAAGAAATACGTCAAAGTTCTGATAACTACTACTTTGACTAGAATGCAAAGATTTTTTTCCTCTGCCAACGAAAATTTATGTCTTTATCGCGTGGATCATAATTTCCGGAGTGAAATTGATTCCTTTTTTTTTTTTTTTTTTTTTTTCTTCCGCGCATGATTCTTTTCCGTATCGACAAAAATTTCTTTTGAAAAAATTATTTATATATAATAAAATCTTTTTATCGTTCGCGAAATGTTTACAGCAGCCTATTATCAAATTATCCCGAATAATCATAAATCGATTAAAAAATCAATGCGGCGCGATTATTTATTTAATTTGAAATTGTCCTTGCAGACCAGCGAAAATACAATGTTGGACATTACAGGAACAGACTTTATTCTCGTAGATTACAAAAATGCCTTTGGGGTCGCGAAGTTCGATCGCGCCGCCATCCAGAATATCGCGCTTTTTGTTCGCTTTCACGAAATACGTCACCGGCTGCGTTATGCATATTGCATACGAGTTATGCGCTTGCACAGACACTCTCTTGTCCACCAGTTATCGGAATACCGAATTAACACGTTCAGGCCGTGTAAATGAGAGTTGCGCACCAGATTTCGTATTACGTGAGTTGTATAACACGTACGGATCATTATAACACATCACTCAATAAGTCCCCGGTCTGACACATATATGTCAACATTGTTGACGGACCCACGTGATTTCTAAAAAAAAAATTTGTTTTTTTTAGTTAGACCGGAGACTTATTGAGTGATGTGTTACATATACTTTACCTATTAGAATAGTCTCGCGTTTCTGAATACGCACGCAAACGTTTTAGATAAACATGAAACATCATTTATGATATTCCTCAATGAGACTGCCTTCAACTTTTAATCGACTAGATATGATCTTTGGAAAGAGAATAAAAAGGTAACGCTTCATTACCTTATTAAATAATTAAATCATGTTGAAGTATTTTTATCTAATTGATTTTTATTATAATTTATAAATTAATAACTTTATGTTTAGCCAATTACATAAAGAATGCAAATGTTTTTACAATTTGCAATATAATTTTGTAAAATAATGATAGTCGCGCGGAAAAATATCTTTGATAGCCTCAATTATCATCGATGAAACAAGACGAGCGAATTTTCAGTCTGAAATATAGTTTAAAATAATCTTCCATCTTCTCTCGGATATTTATCGTCGATAATGACTTTACTTTATACAAGACAGGATAAACAATCGACTACCGTTCCGATTGGCTGCCGTTATGCCACAGTAATCGTTTTTGAACGACCTGTTTATCCGGATAAATAATTGTAGATCTCTTGTTCGAATGATTTGCTATTTCTTCGACGAATATCTTTGAAATACTTTTACTCATTCTTTCTTTCTTTCTTTCTTTCTTTCTGTTCTCTCGATCGATTTGTCGCTGCTTTGCATTCAAAATGCATAGCAGCGTGCAGATGTTATATAGAGTGACTATAAATTCCCTTCGATACGTTAAACTTTGCGTGCTGATATCTACATTGCGTATAATCTTGCACATTATTTTACAAAGATTCTCGCCGTTTCATACGATAATATTGCGTAGACGAAAATATAATTTTTTTTTTTTATTATATAATATTATTTCATTTTCAATTTTTGACACATGACTTTCATACACTTTCCTCTAGATGAACAGAAATTTTCAAAAATATTAAATAAACTATTATTTGCATGCGCAATTTATTCGTTATCGTTTGTATTGCAATGAATTAGCAAACATTCGAGATAGTTTGTTAGACAAAATGTATTCGCTTATGCATATCGAATACAATTAGGCAAAGCCGAATACAACTGGGATTAGTTCAAAGGAAATATCTATGGAACGATCGCGCAGTAATTCGACATGATGATTTTCCACCGTGGTGTGTAGTGAACTACAACGATACGATAAATAATGCTGTCACATACGGTTGCATTTTCCGCGCGACCATCATTATTTTACAAAATGCAAATCGAACTAATCCATTTATCGCTGCACATGTTTGCGGTCACATTTTCGTTTTTTGCTTCAGACTTGCTTTTGCGAATTTTAATGATACATTTTTTTTTTTTTGTCATTTTTATTGTAACGCTCTTATATCCATAAAGTGTAATATATTTTATATATTAATATGAGTGTACAGTATCGTCGTCGACGCGATCAAACAATAATGTTTGCTTTCTTTTTCCGGCAATAAGCTGTCAAGGGCAATAACGAAATTTTGACAGTTGCTGATCAAATGGCAATAAATTCTTTCGGGCTTTTTCAATATTTGTCGTGAGATCTGTGTGATGAATTACGATGAACCAACCGTCTCTGAAAATTTAATATGCCTCGGTGTGATTTTATCATTTTCGGATCCGCTGCTTTGTCATCGAATAGCTAAATAGGTACATATAGACATAGACATATGGAACGCGATCGTTATTATAGTTATAGCTTCAATTATGCTACACGATATTATGGTTGGCTATCGTTTCGCGTCAACGGTTTTAAATAAAACCGTTTTTACATATGAATTGTCGTGTATAATTTCATATAAAATTGTACAATTATGACAAAATATCATTAACAATTGACAATTTATCATGTCATTAATATCGATAAGTCGAAAATTTTGCGGCAAACAATTAGCACGTGACAGTGCAGTTATTAGGAGAAAAAAGGTAAAAGTGAGAAAATTGGGACATTGCGGAGAGTTCGATCAGTGGCAGATATTACGTCGTTTCTATATAACTAAATGTTCTCCGCATCTTTATTATTCTGTTGGAGAATATTTGAAATATACTTTTAAATACGCTCTTTATAAATTCGATAGCGCGGAAGATATCGGGGATTTTGTGCGTGCATGTGTAAGGAATTGTTTATGGGATCTGCTTCGAATATAAAAATACCACAAAAACACAATTGTAATGATAGAAAAAATTGCATGATAAAGCTGGTTGCGCTTATCTTCCGAGAGATTATTAGTGGAGGTGTTAGCCATGACTGTTCCTTCTTCTTTATCCGCCCGTCACGAAAACAAAACCAATCGATTTTTTGTCACAGACATTTATCGATCATTGTCATTATTTTGAATTCACGGTCACACAAATACGTTTTCACTCGACTTCACTAATAATTAATTTATCCGTTGAGGAGACACAGACGCGCTGACCGGACTGCTGAGCGCGTTTCTGCCAAGAGTATTTCAGCCTATTGCCGCCCACATTTCACAGCTCTCTCCTTCCTCTATACGTATAATACACACTAATATATACATATATATGTTTAAAATACTAAACTGTCGTGCGCGCTCGTATGCACATGCGTCATTGCACCACGTGTCGAAATATCATACGGCTGATCGGCGACGACTAATGTCATTGCGATCGATTTGCGCCTCGCGAGAAATGATCGATGATGCGATAACGCGCTGAACAATGCTGAAACGGTGAACGTAATTCCGCAGATTAAATTGCTCGTTTATGCGAGCTTTTTTTATGCCAATCCGACAATTTATCCGTCTTTCGGGGCTAATAGCGTTCGACTAATCGTATATGAGATTTTTTTCAAAGCTCGAAAAGACGCCTCCGTCATTTTGTCCCTTTTGCCTTACTCGGACAGGAAGTTCAAATAGGTGACATGTACGCTGCCCACTATCCTCTCGGGGTCACGGAATCAGTCGGGCAAAAGGGCCGATAATCGAGTATAAACAAACCGCATCGTTCAACTGCTTTTAGAGTAGCAAAATTCTATCGTGTCAATAATGTATATATTTATACAATGGCGTGCTGTGATACAATTGAAGGAATAGTGAGTACGAAAAGGATTTAATCTGGAAATTTATCAAATGCAAAATGGACGTTAATTTTAAATGCACGTATCTGGTTGGAAATAATTTCGACGAAAGTTTCGACGTAATGATAAATGAGGCAAAGCGGTTTTAGATGTAATACCAAGTAATCTGAGAAACGGCAACTACGAACGGAAATCAAACTGAGAATTTCTCTACATGTTGGCCGCTATACGATAACGAGTTCAGGAAGTGGTGTGTGCGTTACTTATGAAACTACAGCCAGTTTCAATGGCGGCGGTTTTCCTCAAGGGCGTGTAATGCTTTTCCACCACGAGTGTCTGTACAAATGAAAATGACGTCGAGCATATTTTAAATATTTCACGTGAAACTCGTTTCCGCATTTATCTTTGAGAATTTACATTATCCTTCTTTTAGAAAGATAACGCATTAATAAACGCGGAACGTCACTGCAGTAGTTAAAGTATCGCGGGAAACGACCATAAATACCGCCATTAATCCGCAAAATGTTTTGGTACGTTGGTCAAAGTGTCTTTAATCAAGACTCGAGTGACGTTTAACTCGGAGAGTAACGTTTGTTGAAAATTTATTGAAGGTCTCTGTGACAGTACAAGAGCCAATATCACACCCGAGCAGCGGTCACGAGTCGCTGCAACGAGCGAATAAAATAGCATTGCTGGCATTTTGCGGCAACGATTTTGCTAAGAGTTTGCCAGGTGCTTTCTTTTGTATGTATGTATGCATGTATGTGTGTGTGTGTGTGTGTGTGTGTGTGTGGGTGGGTGTACGCGTGCACATGCACATCAAAAGGGTAAAATGTTGCCGCCGCTGTCACTTTCATTTCCCGTCCTTCTCACTCGTTAGCTAGGAATTCGTTGCGCGTGTTATCAGGTAATCCAATAATCAAGTTGCTCTATGTTTGTGTATGTTGTTAGCTAACAGGAGTTTCCCGATTCTGTCGTCAGAATCCCTCTCTCTCTCTGTTGCCATGCTCCTTGTTCTCGTCAGTTCTGTCTTTCTATTTTTCGCTCACTGACATGGCGAATGATAAATTTGTTTACAATCCTAGGTATCGGCTTAATTCCACAAAAATCACATACAAAACAAAAGCGACAGACTGATTGATTACGCGGTGTGTAGTTTTCTATTAAAAAATTGTTGAAGAATCAATTGAAATCAGTTACGTTATTAATTAAATTGACTTTTTTTTCTTGTTTTTTGATTAAGAATAAATAAAATGCAAAGTGATTTTGAGATCAATAAAAGTATGTCATGAGTGAAAAGCAGTTTCCGCGTTTATATTGTGTTTCAACGAGTATAAAAAGTTCTTTCATAAAAATCATCGGATCATTAACTTTGCTCAATTATAAGAGAATGACGAGTTAATTTAAATTATAATTAAACTATACATATTTTTTGTGCGTGTTAACACGAAGATAAAGAAGAGCAGAAAAAATTTTAACATTTTCCTGAAACACTCGAGTCTTCATAAACCAGAAGAAAAAATCCGTCTGGACGGATAAAGAAAATATTTTACGTAACAAAATAGAGAGAGAGAGTGTATGTGTGTGTGTGTGTGTGTGCTTTGAAGAGACGCGCGCGTAAATTTTTCGCGACTTTATAACACAATTCACTGCGAGAGGAAAAATGTAACTTGTATCAGTCTCGTAAACGCTCAATTAATGACACGCACACTCTATAATCAATTATCACTCTGTTATTACGAATTGGCTGAGTTTATGCGCGTTATTACATGCCATGTTTTTACACGCTCGTAGAAACGTTGACGTCAAATTAATGAGACTCCATCATTTATTTAATCGGCTCGTCAAGATGTTTCTGCGCATTTTATCATAGACAAACAATAATTAAAACAACATAACGTTGACGTCTTCAACATTGGTCGTTCATAATTTAAAGTTCAAATATCGATCGAATTGTAAAGAGATAGAGAGAGAGAGAGAGAGAGAGAAAAGAGAGAGTTGGCTCTTTCATAAAATATTTTTTTTACGATTTTTTTCTACGGCAAGAAATTTATTATAAAAAAAAAAAACTGAATTTACAAAAATCTTGCATAAATATCTAATGTCTATTTGATCGCTATCTTGCACGATGTTCATAATATCGCGCATAATTTGCACGCGACGTAATTACGTCATTTCAACTATTATGCTGAGTGGTCGCTAATACAGCTATCGACGCCCAACTCGAATAATTCTGCTACACTTGCGGGTACTTCGCAAAGGACTTAATTATCGTACGGGTCTGCATTCAAACCTAGCGTTGTCGTACAAAGACGTTATATACAATTGCAATGTATTACGTACATCATTGACAGTTATTAGATTACTATACCAAATGTTATTGAAGAACCTCATCTTCTAATAGATGTTTGTGATTATCAAACCAAATGCAACATATATTACACATCACTCAATAAGTCCCCGGTCTGACACATGTATGGCAACATTGTTGACAGACCCACGTGAGTTTTAAATTTGTTTTTCTTAGACCGGAGACTTATTGAGTGATGTGTTATGTCTACACTTAAACATCCATCACATTTCTGTATTAAAGACGTTGTATTTATGAATGGGACTATCACATCTCAAACTATTTGGATCTATGAAAAACTTATGTAGGAAATCTTATTTTATGCATTCACACAAATCTATGTTATGTATCGAATAGTCTAGTCTAGTACATCGATAATTATTAACATCAACATTCAATTTTTATTTACGTTTTTTTTTTTTAATTAATTTAGCACAAGAGATAATATCTCGAAATATTATCACACAATACGGGATATTTAATTTCTTTTTTTTTTCTATCGAAATCATCTTTAAATAAATTTATAAATATTTGTAAATTAATAATCGATACTGCATTAACGCGATATTGACTTTCATCAAACATACATGTACATGCATTTAAACCTGATCGCATACGTAGTCTACGAGAGAAATTGGGAGAGGGACCACTTATTGAGCCGGTTGAGCGATTTACCTCTTTTACCTGGGCTGATTTTGAACGGGGATCGGCGACCTGGACGGTCTCATCGGGAGGCAGCCGCCAGGAGTTCCTTTCGACGTTAACGCTGGCGTTCATAGCGGCCTCCTCCTCCGCCTCCCGTATCCTTCGTCGGTCTCAGCCACTTCGTCCTCGCGCGATCGCTTCCCCAAGGTCCCCGGGGTAAACCCCCGGGCCACTCCTGGGGCCGAGGTTTTATTACACCAATCCACAGTTTTTCACCTAAAAAGGAAATGAGACCTAATAAATTTATACGATAAAATATAAAGCGAAAAAGTATACACCGAATCAATATAGCGGAAAACTTACTCAATGGACTGATAGAAGTTGAATATTAAATTCAAGGATGGAATATTGAAGGACAGAAAGGGATAAAGAAGATGAGGCTCAGGAGTGGTAGTAATTCAATCTGAACTTTGGTATCACAGGTTAAGCACTGTATACAGAAGTAATAGCAAATGAAAACCGCGATGAAATTTTGTCGGAATGTTGCAAAGACGAATTGTAGGAACGCTTTTATATTTGCGATTGAGAAAACGAAAGATATAAGAAGAAATCTTTCGAAATAATGTGTGATTGAGAAATATTTTACTTGAATGGAGTGGAATTTTTTTCGATCCTTTTTTTATTCGAGGACAGATTAACGATTGCTTTGACGATCGATGATGTAATTTTTCCGGGGAATTTAATATCTTCCGCGATATGATTAATCAATGCCCCAAATTCCGCGAAAAAGTTGTAGCGTTTAACTCACGATTTGGCAAAGAAAAAGAAACTTGGTAATTTTGCTGTTCTAGTTGAGCACTTTTTTTTTTTTTTTGTACAACAAAATTGCAGCGGGTATGTGTTCGGTAATTGAAACGAGATTGCGATAACGAGAAGGATAGAGAGAGAGAGAGAGAGAGAGAAAGGAGTACCGATTTCGGTTACCGCAAATTTATGGGCGTAAAAGAAATACAAAGACGTGGGAAGTAAGGACTGATACACAGAGGACAACCGATTAAACTTCTCGCATTTTTGTAATTCTATCGTCATTCGAATAATGTGCTACTAGAAATTGAGGACAAAACTACATTTGTGAAATTGCAACTGCTGCAGAATTTTATTCTAATAAGCAATAAATTTATTCTATACCTTGTCGTTAAATTGGAATAAAAAAAAATCATTTATTTACTCATAAAAGATTAAGCGATGAGTAAACGTGATTGTCATGTCATTTTATCTGCGACAGTAATTGGAAACAATTTCCTCAAGAAAAAAAATGACAGATGATGCGCGAGATATTTCGCGAAACAAGCATCTTGTTGCAATTACATGATTTTGACGATATAATTAACATGTGGAATATATGTGAATTTATATGCCGTCAATCTTGTGTAAGAATATTTTCCTGTGCCGTTCAATGATATTTTTAATAATGCGTTTTCTCGATCATCAAAAATGATAGTAAATAAATATTGTTGGCAAACATCGATATGCCAATAGAAGCGCAAAGAAAAGAGATGAGAAAGTCCCGCAAGAGGAAGCGAAACAAAAGGACATTGTCCTCATTGTGGGGGGATGCTGGGGTAGCGCGCACCGTGCTAGCTCCACGTGACGTCAGAAGAGTTACGTCAGTGATGCGGCAGACTGTGTTGGTACATAACAGCCTCACGGCAATGGTGGAGATGGCTGCGTTGCGGAAGGGAGGATGTAGACTAGTTGAAAGGTCGTGGAGGCAAAGGGGGTACACGAGTATGATCGAGGAGGATTCGTGGATGCTGCAACGGGGGTGAAATAAGGTCGATTACCCCGGATCCATTGCCGGAATTTCATTCATCGGTCACAGTCGAGCGTGGCTCGTGCGAGCTAACGGAATTAATTTTTCGCGGTTGTGTCTGCATAACGGAAAAGATAAAATTGGGCACGGTATATCGATATCCGCGAACTCTCCAATTTGCCAAACTGGAACAGAATTTCTAAAAATGGCTATTACAACGTGACGCAGTGGTCGCGCCAACTTTATATTGATTATTGCGGCTAACGTGGCGATAAATTAACGCGGCTGCAGTTCGAAAAAGAATTCTATTTTATCTTTTACGAGAGACAGATATTTTGTACAATCGTAATAATATAACATATTTCAGATGAAAAAAAAAAAAAAAAATTGTAATAAATTTTCTGGCGTATTTATTTTAATGTAATATGATTGAGCTCAACCGCGTGATTCGTTTCATGTTTTTTTTTTTTTTTTATTCCATTTATTCGATATATTTCTATATTGGCATTGTAAATCAATAACGTTCTTCAATTATAATAAATGCGCATCGAGTAATTAAATTCTCTCTGCGAGCGACATAAATAGATTCGTAATTTCGTTAAGTTTGTTTTCCCCGAACTTTTTGCAAATGCATTCTTTTTCATTTACGAACTATGTGGCGTTAAATTGGCTTATTACATATTTCATATAATGCCCTAGAAATTTTTATTATTTGACTGGAAATATTATATATCGACTAAATAATTTCTTAACACACATGATTCTTATATTTTTATACAATTGATTATCGAAATATATATATATAACACATCACTCAATAAGTCTCCGGTCTAAGAAAAACAATTTTTTTTTTTAGAAATCACGTGGGTCTGT
>JBCAUJ010000008.1:484476-523964 GCA_038406275.1 Cataglyphis albicans | reverse complement strand
TTTTTTAGAAATCACGTGGATCTGTCAACGATGTTGCCATAATGTGTCAGACCGGGGACTTATTGAGTGATGTGTTATTTAACGGTCAAAAATTGAAGAGCGCAGTTTTATTAAAACTGAAACATGAAGCGTGCATTCACTATTAAACTTCTTAAAAATTTATCAATTTTTATTACACAATCAGCAACGACGAAAATTTAATTATAATATAATTTTCATAATTTTGAAAGAAATAACTCTAATTTTTCTTTTAATTTTAGCATTCTTAGTAATTATTAATAATTATTTGTTATCGATTTTTTGTTAAACTTTGCGATGAATTTTTCATCTGAGATTACTCAATATCCCAACAATCGTCAACATAAAACAATCATGAGCAAATAATCGCTCTGATTACACGCGTGACTGCATAAAGTATGCCTTGTTACAACATTCTAATTACATTATGGTATATTTAATTGAAAAAAAATTTCTGCGAACTATACACTTGCGTGCGACAACGCAACCGTTGATGTTATTGTCTTAAAACGACAATCATATGACTGCCCTGCGCACGTTAATGTCGTTAATTGAAAACATCGTTTTAACCCTGTTTGGAAAATTGCGATGATCGCAGCGCGATTTAAATTTTTTGATGATTCTCACAGAAACAAATTAATCTTTTTTTTGGAAAAATTTTATCTCGTCGAGTTAATTACTCGTAGCATCTGCACACGCATATTTTAGTTCTCATATATAGTTTATCTATATAAATGCTAATAAAGAGCGTGCTTATTCTTGTTATTCATCTCATTCCATATATATGTATATATACATATATATTGCTTCCCTCTTTTAAATTTGTTATTTACAATAATTAAAGGCGCAAATGATTTTAATTTTTCTTTCTTACATTTTAGCTGAGATTGCGTAATTTCAAAGTAGTTTTAATTCAGGACCCCTTTGAATAGAGCTATGCAATCAGCTTTTTCTACAGATACGCGCCAATCTTGTTAGACTTTTTTTTCCAGCTATTGCGGATTTTCGTGGTTTGTTGAAAAAGCGAATTCAGCACGATCGACCGAAGCTAGGCGAAAGAGGAGACAAGTGCTAATAAAACGGATATTACGAGTACAGACAAAAAAAAAAAAAACATTTTGCTAAATGTTTTTGTTGATTGGTGTTTTCCTTACGCATCATGCCATCAATATTATTTTTTCCGATAAAGGACACGAATTATATTATGCAATTTATTTCGATAAAATCATTTCGATCATGAAGAACGCCCGCAGTGGACAAGGATCGTTCTAAAGAGATCTTTGAGCGAAAATTATTGATTTAAAATTGACTGTCTTTTAATGTCAATTATTTTTTCGACGATAAAATTTTAATAGTTACAAGAGATTTAAGATAGAAAAAATTCTCATTTCAACCAAATATCCATTTGAAATCGAGGAATATATTCATATTTTTTTAATTTACCTGTTCTTTTTTTTTTTTAGATTGGTCTGTGTTTAAGAAATTGACAGAAGCTCGTAAAGACAGATCACAGGCAAATAAAATTGTCATTTCCAGGCAGATATACAAAGCAGATACAAGTTGAAATGCCTTAGCATAGAAATTAGAACGAAATTAAATTCCTGTAAATGTCTTTTTTCTCATGATACAACATCGTATTGTAATACGATTTAACCTCCTGACGTAATTTTCTTTCCCTCTTAATTATTTACAAGCCTTTCTATATATTTCGCGCTGGTATTTTTTCCTTGGTAATAAGAACGCAGAGAACGCGGAAAATGAAGAAATTAGAACCTTATATATACAATTACAACTACTATTACTATTTTTTTAATCTAGAAACATTATATTTGAAGCAAAATAATGAGAAAAGTTATTTTCGTGTCGAGTTTCTCTCGCTTTTCCGTAATACTTTTCAGTCTATTTATTTCATTCTTTCGACACTCTTCATTCTCATCTTCCACTCTTTACACTTCATCAAAATAATTAATAATTGATAATCATCAGTATTGAGTTTTTCTGATGAACAGAAAATCTCTGCTTATTAATTTCCAGACATTGACTTCCATGGCAGTGACATGTGTATCGACGTTTTTATTGACAAAAATTATCAATACATTTTTTTGTTATAATAATTTCTTCAAATTTTGCTCCGTGTCTCTTAATGTGTAATCAGCTTACAGAATCTTTCAGATGCGCATAACAAAAATCATCGCAATCACGCAAGATTCTTCTGATTTTAGTTCAAGTTCGTTCCTGATTAACGCGACTAATCGAATTGGAGAATGCACATAGAGTCGACTAAACAGAATTTCTCCGTTGACATTGCCTGTCCTGACTCGCGCATACGTTGTCGCGCATTAACAGAGTGGGTGGAAGAGTAGGTCGTTGGAAATGCGGCAAGCTTTCTGCATTAACGTATAGATACGGATTCGCATACCTTCGGAGAATGGAAGTGTAAGTAACTGAATAATGTGCATTTGCATCTGGTGGCGTGAACTCGGTACAAGGACCCTTCAAAAGCAGACGACCGCCGCTGCACCGCGTCCGACTCTTACGAATCCTGTTTAATTATTCACAAGCGTGATATTCTATGGCTATATTGCTTCTCTGCGGCTTGTAATTTTGTACCTAAACATACTTCTAGGACACGAAAATCACTTAACGGCAAGAACTGAAATTTAAATTTATTTCTGATATCTATTTTCATTTAAATCAATGATGTTATCTACGGTGTAAAAAAAATCCCAACGTTCAGCTACAAGATTTAAATTAAAAACGTAACAATGCGCTTGAAGCGAGAGATTAATGTGGATTTTTGTATGAATGAAAACTCGAGTATCTTTCGGCATTAGTGGCTAACGTAACAATTGATTTTACTCGTACGTATCGATACGCTCTTCTACGCTTGTACATCGGACATTTTTTTTTTTTTTTTTTTTTTTCATGATAAGAAAATTTCAATTTGTCATGAATATAAAGAGAATTAAATTCTTCAAAAGATATGATCGAGATTTGTGCCGAAAATTTGCAAATCCAGAAAGGCAGCCACATCCATTGTCTATAAACGATATAAAGCGCATTGTTAATTAATAAATAATTTTATTTTTATAACCTATGAAATATCATAGATATCACGATAAAGAATCAAGTTTACAACGCCGTCATCATTTTCATGAAAAGAGTTAAACCAGATTTTAATCGCATCCACAGTTAAAGATTAACGTAAGTACGCAGCGCTTGAAAACTTGCCTTTATATTCGCGTCGTTATTTATGCAAATGCTCGCGAAAACGCGGAGAATGCAAAACTTAGCAAAACAACTCGCAACGCAAGTAAAGCCATTTTGTGCATTTTTATTGCAGGAAGCTCGATAGTTATATAATTAAAAAAAAATATATAAAAAGCAATGATTTTTCATAAAATGATAACAAGATGAATAATGATAGGAAGAGAGAAGAAGATGGAAGAGGAAGAGGAGGAAGAGGAGGAAGAGGAGGAAGAGGAGGAGAACAATGGACTGGTGAATGAAATGGAGTACTCGACGAACGATGACGCAGGAGGAGTAGTTTTGTAAATTTTAATATTGCATTTCCGTATTTATTTATATATTAAATAAAACATTCTCTTGGAAACTTGGATAAAAGCAAAATTATTCGAAATAAGATTTCTCGTGTTATTCACACTGCTTTGAACTTTCTAATCAGGTCGCTATTGATGAGACGAAGAACGAGAGGAGCCGACAAAATAAACTCATGATAGTGGAGTTCGGCGGCCAAATAGAGTAACTTAATTGTTTCTAACGTGCTGCTAATGGCTTAGCCGACGGCGTATTTTGCTAACTAAAGTTTCTCAGGCGCAACTGAAGCCTGCAAGAGTAAGGATGCCGGTAGTTTACTCGCTGCGCGAGATATCAAAAGCCTATTAGTTTTCTCATACAGCCGTTTATTATAGGTATTAGTAAATCAACTGTCAGTTATTATTGTTTTATTAGGACGCCATAAATTATTAATTCTACGATCTAAACTCGCGATAAAACTGTAATACAATTGTAATTGTCTATAACAAAAAACTTTTTTTTATTTCTTGCTCTATAAATGTAATAAAAATATTCGATGATCGCAGGATCGTGAATGTCTTAATCTCCATAACTTTCAGTTAATACGAAATTTGAAGATAGAATTGCAATTCCGTCTGCACATTGGTACCTAAGCTGAGTGTTAATGTGAAAAAGAAGAAAGAAGAAAAGGGAACGGCTACATAATATATCACTCAATAAGTCTCCGGTCTAAGAAAAACAAATTTTTTTTTAGAAATCACGTGGGTCTGTCAACAATGTTGTCATATATGTGTCAGACCGGGGACTTATTGAGTGATGTGTTATATCATAGATCATGTCCGCACATATTCGAATAGGAAACGTGCGAATAAGTTTTAAAATGTATTCTTAAATATATGCGTGCACGTACTAGAAAGAATAATCGAGCTATAATAAATAATCATGGAATTTATGCCTTTTGGTCATCATGTAAAATAATATAATTGTAAGAAATGAAATAATATAATATATTATTGGAATTTTAACAATTCTTTCTGAGTGAATCAAACCTAGTTAAAGATGAAAGAATACTTTGCGCAAGTTTAATGAGTTCGTTTTGTGTTCGAACGATATGGGCGAATGCCACAGGTGCTCGCGCTTGTCATATCGATTTCATCGATGCGTCCGCATAGAAAATTGCAAATATTTTTGCACCAAAATAAACGTAGATTTCAGCATAGGAATAAATATTGTCATAATGAGTAATCTTCCCTGCGAGAAATATTTAGCGTTAATTCCCTCGAGCATCCGTTCATTTCGATATTCAGATTTCGAGTGTTGATGCGGCATTTCAATGTACAAATGTAGTTTCTCGTTAAAAATGCAACTCTATTTTCCATAACAAAGAACTAACAATGAGAGAATTATATTAAAAAAAAAAAAATCACATTGTATATAAATAATGGTATAAAATGCTGTTACGAATGTTGGAATTGTTTGCTCTGAAAAGATTAAATTTTCAACAATTAAAATTAACAGTACCGTAACTGTCGATAGTTAAAATTTCTGTTTATTTGACATTTCAGAGAATCAGCTGTTTTTTGCATCATAAAGATGCCTCGTGAAATGCTTTGATCTCAATTTTACATATAATCTAAAAAATGATTTGTAAATATAAATTAAATGATAAATGAGTAAAAGCATTTATGTACAATTTTCTCTTTAAAGATTTCATTAAGAGAAAAATCCAGTAGACATTTAATCATTAAGAAATCACGTGATAATATTTTCATATTTAATATTGAACTGAATCTCACATCTCGCTTCAGAGAATCGCGTTTTCATCTCGAGATATTGATTTCTAGTAAATACACACACAGCGGAATGTTATTTTCCGGGATGTTACAAATTTTTACCTAATGATTTCGATTAAATAATAAAAGAATAATGCGCCCTAATAGATCAAAAAATGATGGAAATATTAATGTCTCTCTTTTGCACCGCATTGTAAGCCACTATACTGTTTCAACCACGTGAAATTCTCTCCTTCGTAAAAGTTCTTTGCTTTAAAATACATCGAGAGGCCCTTGAAGGGGATGAACGTATAGGGGAGGCTTCTTTTTATCGCGCCCTGTCTCTGATGCTGAAATGGTGTTTTTAACCATCGCGCTATTACTATCCCAACCAATTTCGTAAGAGGCCGAGCTATATGCTAATACAGCTTCCGGAAACTGTCGAAGAATTCACTTTAGGATTCATCGTAACTTTGCATCGGGAATTGACATGCATGAATATATTTTCTCTCAATATCTTGGAAAATCAGCTCAATTGAATTCGCTTTCTTCGGAACAATTTGTTTTGTACGATTTTGAAAAGATAATGCATTATGAGATTGCATATCATAGATAGCAAAATAAATTTATATGTTTTGAACGAGGCGCTCTTTTCATATTTCTGTAGTATTTGGTTAATTTTATATTAGGGCAATTTTTTACGCAGGAGAGAACTTTTTATCTGTACATCTCTAGCTTTTAACTTTTTATACTTTCTTCTTTGTTTTTAATGACGTAGAATCTTAATTTGATATTTCTCTCGCGAAAACATTCAACTCGATACGATCAGGTTCATAATCCACCGCAATATTGCAACGCAGCGAGTATCACGCATACGATCGATACCGCTGCGTTCGCGCCAGCTGACTTTACTAACTAATTCCCGGTACATATGTACGTATACATATGGATGGTATGTTATATATTCATATAGGACAATTCAGGAAAAATCCCAAAGGTCAAACTCGGAATGAAATATTTTCGAATGAACGACGATGAAAGCGTCTCGAAATAAGGAAGTTAGCCTTTAGGAGTAAGGAATAATAAGAAATATCAAATTAGCGATACGTATACAAGTCCCGAATACCCGTTTCTATCACGTCGTCCTACCCATCGTTTCTCTTGCTCTCTTGTTGTACTGCAACGCCGTTCAAACGACCGGACTACTAATTATTCGGAAGCATTGTCGGCAGTCTGTAGGTCTGTCGGCCTGCCCGCGAATACACGGCAATACCTAACTAATTCGTGTAATGAATGCTAATTACTAGCGATTAATACGGAATAATATTCCCAGGACTTGTTCCTTCGTCCTTCGACCTCATTATTCAGACAAGCTTACGTGACAATAAATGCAGTGGCTGACATTATTTTAATAACTGTACGCGAATAGGAAAACGAACCTTATTATACAACGAGATGCTAACACGTGTGTGTTTCTTTCTCGATAAAACAAATTATGCACGCTGGAGAGAAGATAATTGAAATAATATTCGAGCGTTACGTATACGCTGGAGAAAATTGAAGTATTAAAATTGTGACTAATAAAATATAAAGAAATAATATTATCGAGATCGTATTTTAGTGCCAGATATATGTGATATCGTAAAGATATTGATGAATAATGTTATTAAATTACAATTTCTTTTTACAAATATAAAGAAATTAGGAATATTAAAATTTTATAATGTTATAAATTATATAATTTTATATATTACTGAGAGACATGATAATGAAATTCGAACGTTATACATTATAGAAAATTGAAATATTGAAATTTGTATTGTATTATATATTTGTATAAAATATCATATATATATATATAAATAAATAAATAATATCGAGATTGTATATTTCAGCGTGATAGACGAGTATGTATATGATACGTGGATAATATTTCAAATTAAAATTTCTTTTTATAAATATAACGAAATTAAGAATATTAAAATTTTATAATATAATAAATAATATTATATATTTTCATATATTATATAGTTTTTAATAAAAATGAATAATATTGGAATATATTTATTTATGACATGTAATATTTTATGTTTTTTCTTTCTAATGCGAAATTAATGAAAGGCTCTATCAATTTTTTATTTTATTTAAAAAAAAATTTTTCATTTATTATGTGTGAGAAGAAATTAAATTTTTATATAATATAATTTTTGTAAAATTTTTGTAAAAATTTACCTTCAAATTATAAATAATAAATGATTTAATACTCATCACGGTGGAATTGTGATACACAACACGTTGATGGCAAAAATATTAATATTCAGTAAAAAATATTGCATAATTTACGAGAGAAAAACATTTTTTTAATATAAACTTTTATTAAAGTTATGAAAAATAAAAATCTAATTCTAATATAGAAAAATATAATCTCATTGTAAATTATATATACAAAACTTTCGTACAATACCTCTTTTGAAATATATTTTACATATGCATCTGTATAAAAACATTATGAATATTTCGAATAGTTTTGAGAATAAAATTTAACATATTTTACGTATGCATTTTATTACAACAGTAATGTAAAATGAACCACTATTGCGGAAATAAACGGACGATTAATTTGACAAATGAGAAAAATAACAAATTAAAGGAATTATAAATTGCTTACCCCCGGGCTTGTTCTGCCATCGTCTCTCTGTGCCTTCCACTCTCTTGTTCATTCGTCGTTGCTTCTTCGTGAAATTTACACTCGTACGCGAAAACCCGATTATTTACGATCGCACGAACAATAGTTGGTAAAATAACTCACGCAACATTACCGACGTTAATCGTACACGACATATGTCTTATAATAAAACAAATGCGTTAATTATTGTACGCGATTATTCCACGCTCGACGTTTGTTCGGGAAATTACGCGGGCAATTCACGCGTCACTCTCCGTGGCAATGCTACCAATATTATCGATGGAAATATCACATATGCTTCACGCTTGAAGATAGCTACAATCCCGTCGCTACAATCATGATACGCGAATGTCTAGATGTGACGTAATAACCGATGTCATTCGACCCGGAAGTGTATGTAGGTAGCTTTTATCTTTAAGCATGAAAGCATTCGCGAGTGTACGTTCGCATCTCGTGCTAATTCTATTTTATCTCACTTTATAGATGAATAAATACAAGTTTATATATTAATGGTAAATATCTATAGATTGAATATTCGAAAATATAATTAGAGTTGCACGGTGGACTTACGATTGAATAGAATTCTGCGAAATATCCGCGTTTTCGATATCACAAAGTCTCTCTGTTTCATGTTAATGGAAACGATCGGAAAAGTACGAAAATGATATCAATTTTATTCGAGGATAATACGATATTGCACGAATAGGATTAATAATCGAGAATATTCCGCGTTCCTTTTCTAGGCTACGTTCCATTCGTAATCGCAATACTCGCGAACACTATCTCTCTTTGGATAACGACGAATAATAACGCGGATGAAAAAAAAAACCTTACGAGCGTCGCGATCGCAAGTGTGACGTAGCCCTAGCCCTAGTGTCACAAAAGTATTTCGTGGTGACAACAAAAACTAGCTAACGTCACGGCGCTGGAATGCGGCTAGCCGGTTTAGTATCGCTGTTGTTTACATTCCACGGCCTGCGGCCTTGGCATTGACGTGACACTCGAGCGGGAAGGTATCGATACGAGACACTCTCCGTATGTATTAATTATACGTTTTATCAAATTCACGAAATGTTCCGCACTTATTGTATGTAATACATTAAATATTTCATGAATTAGAACGACAAGGAAATATGATACTGTTCGAGCAGGTAGCAACATTAACGTCTCTGAATATCGTCACATTCTTTTCGAGAGAAACGCCCAAAGTTGTATTTCCGCGCGTAATTGATTAACTTTTGCAATAAATGAGACGTGATGGTATCGCAGCGACAATTTCAAATAAAAAATCTGATATAATATATGTCGACTATTTATTAATGATTTTCTAACGCGTCTTAATTGCACCAACTATAAACTATCAACTCGACTCGCTCTTAATAACCGATATCATTTTCGTATTCGTCGAGTCATTAACGGAACATCGCGACAGTATTAATCGACGCCGAGTCGAGCGACATTGAAAACGCGCTTAATTATTAAGTCGTTTAATTACAGTCGTTATTAATCCCATAATTTCCAACTACGTATCGCGTAAATTCGCTGTTAAAATACATCGTAGTACTTTATCAAAGCATGTAATTTGCGAGATTTATTCGAAGCTTATATCGTGCGAACGATGAGTGAATTTAATTATATTTTGTATAATAATATTACGATCCGCAAATATTTATATCATTAATACTTTTTTTTTAACTTATATATTTATTCAGTTATAACGCAAAGTACAGTAAAGTTCTGTCTAAAATACGAGCGTATATTATTCGCGCGTTAGCGACAGATATTAGCGTGGCCGAGATAGGTGAGAAGTTGGCCGCGTGATTTTCAAATGCTTGAACAGGTTGTAGTTTCATGCATATGTAACTTTACCGTCGTTCTATTTCATTGCGAATAAAGCGCGCGTCGCGTTTAATTAGCATCGGGAATGCCGTACAAAGCGATATTCGTCTATATTTCGTTAATCGATGCATGCGCGATCATAAACCGGGTTTTCGCGAATTATGAATTATGACTGTGAATATTACGAAGGAGAATAAGAGAAGGTGACGGAAACGTATTGAGCAACGGAGGAGCAACCTAATCTGACCTAACTTAAATCATGGAGTAAGCGTCTTATATTTCTAATTTATTATTTTTTTACTCATGTTTTATTAATAATTAATTAATTGTTTGTTTATCCTGCGTTGGAGATAAACAAACAATTTATTTATTTATTGTTTATTTATCTCCATCGCCATAGTATAGTATCGTATAGTTTACGATACTGCGAACAAACAATTAATTAATTATGATGGTTTATTTAAAATTATTGTAATTATTATAATATATGTACATACATAAAATTTAAGATTGTTTTCTCAACAATAATTTTAAAATATTAATTATTTTTATATAAATATATAGAAAATATATTTCAATATTGCGTGGAAAATTTATAATTTCTAATTTATATTATTTGTATAAAAAGTTTTAGATTTTTATTTATAATATTTTATAAAAATTTAATTCTGCAATGTTTTTAAGGTTTGTTAAAAAACGAATCAAAAATTTTATTTTGTAGATTAATTATTTTTAGAAATAATTATTACTTTTGGCACTGGTTTACATATATAATATAATGTATATATATTTATATTTTACAGATCGACCGAGAGATCGACATAATATCCTACAACTCTACTGTTGCGCATATCGTACCGGTGAGTCAAATTATTTTTTATTTTTATATATAGTATATATATAATGTTTTGCACGCATATATAAGATAAATAATACAAAAAGAGAAAAACTAGAGAGGATTAATCTTTTCTTGACACACTAGCATAATCTGATAAATTTGCAATTTATAAAAATATAAATTTGCAATGATAACGGATACAACAATAAGAATTGTATGATACATTATTTGTTTTTATGTAAATTGCTTGATTTTATTTATCTTATTTATCTTATTAGTAAATGAATATTCAAGCATTTTATTCAGAAGATATTAAATGAAATAAGTAGACAATAAATGGAAGCGTAAGTAGGGGAGTGTAATAGGATTTGTGATTGCTCTGGTCAATTTGCGGCTATGTGTCGCCGAGATAGGCAACGAGATAAGACTCGTTTAAAACGCAACGATAAAACTTCTCCATTTTATTTTCTTAATTAATACCACAAAATCAATCTCGCATAAGTTGGTAGATATCAAACAATTATTTAAGCATATCAATTGCCAACATCAAAATCTTATCATTTGAATTTAAAATGGCCAAGTATGGCGAAGAAATATCATTATTGCGTCTTTAAACGTTAAAAATATTATAGCAAACTAACTGCTTATATGTATACATGCCTTGGTATATTAATGTTTTACTGTGATTCGACGATTTTGTCAAAATAACAACATATACATGCGTATAGAAGAAAACTGGCACGTGTAACGATGCAAAAAAGCGATTGTCAGAGGATGTGGAATGGACATCCCGAATCCTTTTCGCGACTCGGATGAAACAGTCGGGTGGATCGATCGGGACGGGCGGTTGCTTTCTAGATTGCCGCTATTCCGCAGAGAAAATGATTTCCGGCATTGAAGCGCATCATCGCCTCGCGAGCGTGTCAACAAAGATCAGTACCGGTGAGGAGCGATTTCGCTCGAGGATAGACAGTGAACTCGAATTTTTTCTCAAGGATACTATCGTGCGTGTACACACATACATACATGCACACGCGATCGTACGCATAATCGGGTGCTTTATTTTTCAACATTCCTCGCCGTAACAAAGCACGCACTTACTTTATTTTTTTGCAGCAATAATTTAGGAAAAGGGATTGTGATTCACATAAATATATTTCTCGTTGCAATAAAGATGATAAATCGGATGATAAATCGTCAAACGGTGGACGCAACAACTCGTGTTCAGTAACATGCTGAAACTACGTGCAAGCGATAGGATATAAATTCCTTGTTCGATCTCATATATAAACGATGAAACCGTCGTGTCGTCGGCAGAATTCATTTACCGCCTGAATATCCTACAAGCAACGCGAGAGTTTGCCGTAAACAAAACCATCCCTTCGCGACATTCAGATGGCACGCTTTGTTGGCCGTTGCTCTCTTTTTTCCATTTTTTTTTTTTTTTTTTTTTTTTTTGTAAAATTGAAAGCAGCTGGAGGAGATGTGCTTGAATCTGGATTTCAAAGTTTTCAGAAATCTCGCAGAAATACGAGATTGCAATTCGAATTTTCACTTATCTTCTTGAATTTCTTACGAAAACTTTTAATCTATCTCATCGAATACATTTGTTTATTTTGCAGACAAATCACTCAAATGCAAACTATAATTAATTTATGTATTTAGTATAAAATTACTCTGATTAGCATTACATTAAATTAGTAAACAATAAATCTATAATAAATTGGGATTAATATAACGCGAATAGGCGAGAAATTAAATACATTTATTTGTGAATGATTACATCATATATAAATATGTCACATTATTTGACACAATCATTCAATTTTACAGATCAAATTTACACATTAAACATAAATTTATTCGCCAGTAGTAACAGAATAAATATTGACAAAAATAAAAAATAAAAAATAAAATTTAGCTAGGAATTATTTTCTTATTAGCGCGATAAATTGGAGGAAAATGCAAAATATTGCATACGCTTATCCATTTCCTAACTTACTTTCGGCTATTTATTCAATATCGTCAAAAAAATCAATGCTAACAAAACGACAATAATTTATCATTTTCATTTCGCGGAAAGTGCAAATACTTGTATCTTGCGAGCGAAAGAACGAAAGCTTTATTTAAATGAACTTGACATTTCATGTATACGCATTCGCACATGGCCCTTTAATGTTTATTAATTTAATTATAAGAGAAGGACACTGTATATGTGTATATATATATATATATATATATAACACTCAATAAGTCTCCGGTCTGACACATATATGGCAACATTGTTGACAGATCCACGTGATTTCTAAAAAAAAAATTTGTTTTTCTTAATTAGACCGGAGACTTATTGAGTGATGTGTTTTATATATATATATATATATATATATATCGAGATATTACCAAATGGTGCTTTATTCATTTGCGGATTGACAAGCACGCAGATTAATGCGATTAGTTAATCAATCGTGTTCAAAAAACACTTACTTGACCATTAATGAGAAAAGCGAGACAGAGCTCAATTATTTCACAAAATTGCGTCCAATGATATCGCCGCTTACAAATTAGAAATAATTTCAATTTTCATTTTACAAAATTCATCACGTATGCACGAATGAGTCGCGTTTGAGTCAAACTAATGAACAGAGTTTTCGCATCATGTCATGCACGAGATTACATCATTGCATAAAGATATTGCGACAAAATGCTGCATTGCATTTCAGATACTGACGATCACAGCGCAACTCTAGCAATTTTACATTTCAACGCCAACAGAATCAAGATTAATTTCTTTTAACACACACCGTGGATTCTCGAACGTGATTTATTACGCGTCATTGCAGATCTCAAGATTTATTGCGTCGCGATATGCACGATTGTGTTTTGACAGTTAAATTATAACGTAATATAATATGAAATGAGATTATTAGGAAAAAAAATATCGATATAAGATGCAGCGTGAAACTCGTTGAAACTCGTAAAATAATAATAATTTAGAATAATCTAGATAAATGAGACTAATTATCTCTTACTAGAAAAATAAGACCAGATTTTGCCAATATTGTGATAAATGACAGTTTTAGACATCTTTAAATACTTTATCGTTAATTAAAAAAGAATTGTTTCAAATATCTGGCTTTCGATCATGAAAAGATATAACAAACGATAATAATTGTCATTAGTATATTTTAAGTATTTCAATGAGAAAATCTCACCAATATGCATGATATGTCACGGCAATTTGCAGTAAATTATCGATAATTAAACGTAATTTATGCTCCGTAGATTAATAAGACATGAATGATCGTTAGTGATTTTTAAAAAGTAACGTTTTGTTCGGAAACATCTGATTCGATATTTTCTCATCTCTTATATCTATATCGCTCCTGCTCGAAGATCCGGAAATATCCGTTTCGTCAGTTATCAATAACCCTATTGCTGAAATCCCGGCTTCATCTGATATCAAATATACGAAACCGCACTGATAATAATGATAATAATATTATAACAATAATAATATTAATAATAATAATAATAATAAAATTTAAAAACATAGATGAGAGACTAGAATACATCACTCCCATGCTAAAATTATATTTAAAAATGCAAGAAGAAAAATTAAAATTTGCACGTACAAGTAAAAAAAAAAAAAAAAAATATAAAAATAATATTTCTAAACATATTAAAGTTTTACAGTTACGATAAAATTCTTGAATACATACAATTTCTAATCAATCTTGTTATGATCATACTATTAAAAATTTTATCTTTATCGATTTTATCTTTATCGATCATACTATTAAAAATTTTTATTTTATCTTTACCAATTCTTAATTAAAAAGTGAACAAATTTGATTGAATTAATCATACATTTTTTATCGCACCACGATTCCATGATAGCAAGTTATTTGCAATTTTTTCGTGACAAGTATGCGTGCTTTGTTAGGTATTCCTGCATAGAAGGGAGGGGAGAGAGAGGTGTTCTAATTCACTACAATTTCACCATAGGAATTCCGCATTCCACGAAGAATTTAAAGTCGGTAAAAAAAAAAAACTCTCGTTCGATATAGGATCAGAATTTATATCTCTTGGCGCATTCGCGTGCATTTATTCTCAAATTTTAATTTGACCTAGTGGCCCACTTTGTGATAAAAAATAGCGGTCAATTTTTTCAGTGAAATCGAATATATTGACTTACGAAATTGAAATGAAATATTTCTCCTTTATATATTCCTGATATATCTACTTATTGTTAGAATGAGCGCTCCAAATTGTTGCTTGCTCGAAAACATATGCAAAATTAACCTTCCTACTACTGAGATATTTTTGTAACATATAATATCAGCGATGTAATCTCGTTGTAGCAATTATTTTTTTATTTATTTTGTTTTCAGAAATACATTTTTTATGAAAAATGCTAGATAATTTCGGGATAAAAATAGTAGAACCAATTTATTTTCACGTTATTCTTTAGGCAAAATTTAAAGGAAATTTTCTTATGAAGGGAAATTAATACATGTGTAGGTCGGAAATGACTAGCCGTACTTTACTGTTAGAAACGTGAAAACGATTTTGTTAAAGGAAATTAGCGTGCCGCCGAGAGAAATTATGGCTCGGCAGTGTCGGAATTTGACATTCCGATTCGATGTCCGATACGAAAGTAACTTTGTCAACCACATGCGGTTACTGAAGTTGAAAACTCGTGTCATTCGATTAAGTGCGAATTTCCAACATAAGGCTGTTATAATTTAAAGAGAATCAAATAATTTAATTAAATACGCATATCTATAATGTGAGTACAATCAAAAAAGAAAGAAAGAGAGAGAGAGAGATACAAAAAAATGAAGATTAATATCAAATTGACAATATATATCTCTTGTGATAACGATCTTCGCAATTTTATCTTTTGTTTTTAATACAAACAGCTGATGAGGTTTTACGAGCATTATCATTCTATCTTGCATTGTTTTAAATGGATACGAAAAGATCAAAACATGCCTATCAATGCAATCTCTTGCAATGAGAGAGAAAGAGTCACATGTTACAATGAAACTATCAGATCTTTTCTATCTTAAGAACAGTCTTAAATATTTATTTATCTTGATAAATATGACATATATATATATATATACTCGTGAATCTGTAAGATTTATCCTATCAAAGTTGAAAATCTTAGAATATATAACAGAAAGACAAAAAAAAAATAATGTACGAAATAAGAAAAACTATTTTAATATTTTAATATATTTTAATATATTTTATTATATTTTAATATATTTCAAAACTATTTTATATCAAAAATAAAATTAACTCTTTTTTATTATATATATTCTAATTATTTATCTTATGTATGCTATATATAACACATCACTCAATAAGTCCCCGGTCTGACACATATATAGCAACATTGTTGACAGATCCACGTGGTTTCCAAAAAAAATTTGTTTTTCTTAGTTACACCGGAGACTTATTGAGTGATGTGTTTACAAGAAAGAAAAAGATTTTTCTCATCATATATTTCTTTTAAAACATTTCTTTATAATGGCGAGATAAATCCTCGATATAGCGGGATCAAAATATAGTATAGAGGGAAAAAGTGTACTTTAGAAATATTTATTTTACTTCCTAAAATGTGTTAGGTGTTTGGAAAAATTCCAATTTACATGGACACATTTTTCACGTTTCCGAAGGTATATGATTGTACGAATACACTCGTAATAAAAAAAAAAACACGTTTTTTTTTTTCAATCCGAAACGCGCGTTTATCCTATCGACGAAAATTCATCGATATCGAGACCGTGGTGTACCACAGCGAAAATTCCTAGAACATACGGTAATAACAGGATGGTTGACATTCATGTTCGCGCGCATTGTGTACATCGTGATTCATGCTTGGATTTCCCGTAATTAATGCGGCGCTCGTTGCTGCAAAAGCACCACGTCGAGATGCATAAGCTGCATGTCAGCGCTGCATAAAGTTCGAAATTATACAACATTTTTCAACTTTATCCTCCCTTATTCCAAATTAATAATTAAAATTTTCTCATTTCATATCTTGTAAGATACGATAAAAGCGAAAAGATGTATAAAAGACAAATGGATATAATATGTGTGAATATATAAATGGATAACCGTTTTTTGGAATATTATTTTAACATAGCATATTTTGAACAATGGCCAGATTGCTCTTGCGGCATATTTTAAAAATATTTGTGTATGAAGTTTGGAAAATGCAAAAACGAATTAAAGAAAGTTATAAAGTTGAACAGTTTTTTCAGCAGATATTATAAAATTGAAGTATTTTATAATCAAGCTATTTTTTAACTATTTTAAACTATCTTATACTCTTTTACTTTTGGAGGTACCTAAATGAAATATCAAAATATTGTAGAAGCAAATAATTACTTTAGTGGAAATTTTTACTTTCTCCAGAATCATATAGCCTAGGTTCATACACATCTCTTTCGAGAGAATTAAAAAGTAAATTCTTTTTTTTTTTTTCCCATAGATAATTTCCTTAGAGAATAAAAAGTTGAGAATCTTTTCAAGTAACGTAAATTAATTAAAAAAAAAAAAATTAAAATAAAAAATGGAATCTTTAAAAATCTTTATTGAACACACAAATAATTTCTTGATATTATATTTCTTCTATCAATTATATCGAAAACTAAAAAGGATTAGATCTTCGATTATTTAAAAAATTTGTTTATCGAAGTGAAAGGAAATTAGCGATACTATAGTATATTAAAATAATATCGCATTTTTTCACACAATGCAATAAATTAATTTTAACTTTCGCGAAGAATTTAAATTTCTAAAGACTAACAAGATCGAAATCTCATCGAAAATTATGTAATTTCATATAAGTAGAAGCGATTGCAATATTAAACCATGGAATATTTTTTTTTCCAGAAGATTGTAAACAATCAGCAACAGGAACGTAAAATTAAAAATTAGATTTTTATAGATTTTTGAAGACTATAAAAAACTCGAAGGAAGAGAATTAACAAGTCTATCGATTTTACAATCATTTTATGTAATCGGATAGAAACATCTTGGGAAAATGTAATTCATGAAAATGATTTCTGAGAAGCGATATTGGGACTAAGTTTTAAAGAGTAATCCTCTTGACTTTTCTTACGGCAAAGAGAGCATCTTCTAATCGGCAGCCGCGCGGAATCTGCTGCTTGAATTCTCTCACGAATAATCATAACTAAAGATCAACAAAGTTCATTAATTATAAAATAGATTTACAGATTTATAAAATAACTGCTAAACATTAAGATTGCATAAATGCACTTTAGTAAAAGAATTTATTTATCTAGTTTTTTTTTTTTTAATAAAGAATAAGATTTCTTTAAGTATTATTTGTAATTAACCGCCAATTTTCATTATTCGATAATAGAAATATCAATTTATTATATATATATATATATATTATATTTTTTTTTATAAAAAATTTTCATTTTGTTGACAAATTTATTACCGGGACAGATTTCTTCGAGAAGATAACACAAATGTTTATAAAAAATTGTAAGAAATCTTTAAACTACTTTAGACTTGCAAGATGACATTCTAAATCATTCACAATATTCATGGAATCCTCTGCATCTATGCGGACCAATACTTGCTTGCGAATAGTTATTCCATTGAAGCAGTTTAGCTTGTGTTTATTCTCAAGCTCTCAAAGAGAACCACCGCTGCGATTTCGACTTCGCGTCAATCCTCGATAAGTGTATTTCCATCCCGTCAAAGTCCAAGGGTCTTGCAAGGGTCTTACTGGGCTTCTTACCTCAACAAAAGCGAACACGAGCAGGCAGCCTCGTAAGATAGGGAAACGGTAGCTGAACGATCCTGCTGGCTGCCTCGAGGGAAGCTCGCCCGGGCGGCATGGCTCCCACCTCTTCACCTCGATCCTCCTGGCCGCTGTTGCCCGGTGAAGGATGTCCTCCGTTCGTTACTAATTCCGAGTAACTTGTATCGTTCCACTATCACCTCCGTAGTGTTACACCTAATGCGATACTCCTTTGTAGCCGCGCACCCCGCGCACCGTCCGTAACGCGAATGATAATTCTACTAGCACTCTCCCGCGCCAGGAAGTCAAGTCGCGTCTTTCGAGAAGGCGAGAGTACCGGATGTCGCACCACGTCGCGACGCGCCGGCTCTCATCGGATACGCGGACGCCGTTCGTCCGCGATTCGTTCGATCCTCGACTCGATGAGAAGAGAAGACCGAGAAAGGGAGAAGAAAGAGAGAGATAGAGAGAAAGAAAGAGGGATGGAAAAAAAGAGAGAGATACCCGACTGGACACACTACGGTGCAAACTACGGATGAGAAAAGGGCCTCGTGATCGGAGGAGATGTAACGTTAGATGATGACGGCGACGATGACAACGACGACGTTATATCGTATGAGCAGAGTTCGTATGACTGTCGACAGGATCAAGAAACGGGGAGAGGAGAGCACAGAGACCTGGGCACAGGCAGGACACGATGGCCCGGCCACTGCGCCGACACTGAGGCTACGCCGCAGCCTCGGCCTCCTGGTACTCCCTCTTCCTCGCTCTCTCCTTCGGTCTCGTTCTTCCCCCAATCGTCTCTCTCTAGCTTCCCGTCTCTCTGTAACGCTCTTCCACCCCCGCCGCGAACAGCCCTCCCCTCTCTGCGCCGCTGCTCGCGCGCTCCTTCCTTTCGCAATCGCGCGTACGCGTGCCATAGTAATTTTGGAGAACCCTTTCGGTCTTTTGTTTCAGCTTCTTTTTCACTTTCCTTTTAACACATGTACATCCTCCATTTTCGAATATACTTGTATACCCTATGACTGTTTCCAAAAATTTATCTTTTATCTTTTATTTATTTATTTTTTTTTTTTTTTTTTGTTACGCGTGTATCGCCGTCTTTTCTCTTCCGCTACTAAATTCTTCTCTTTCTACATCACACGACTTCTTCCTCCATTAACTATATTTCTAATTTTCTCGTCTTTCTCTCAATCTCTCATCCCCCTTTCCATCCCTTCTCCCTTTCTCTCCTTTTCCCTCTCTTTTTCTCCCTTGCCCTTCCTCCCTCTCTCTTTTTCTTACTCAACTCCCTCCCTTCTTCAATTCCTGCTTGCTCCTCTGCCGAAAACTCTGTCTCGTATCTTTAGCCCCACTATTTTCGCGTCTACCATCTATATCCTCTTCGCTCTTGCTTCTACCGATTTTTCCTCTCATTTTCTCTCAATTGACATCGCTTTTCAACCACTGTAGTTCTCTTTCTCTTTCTTTTTCTCTTTCTCGCTCGCATCGTTCATCCCCTTTCGTTGGACCTCTTGAATATTGCAATCACATACATTCTCGCTTCCGTAACTTTTTCATCTTTCTCTTTCTCGCTCTTCATCTTTGTCCGCTTATTCGTACATCTTTTTTCAATTTAGATATCCTTGCATCCCTTCCTTCGCACTTTTCGTCCTTCCCTTTCACCTTCCATCGACTGCCACTAGCTACATACGATTCTACCTCTCTCCCTTCCAGGATCTTCCATCCCTCTTCCATCCCTCTTCCCCCTCCCCCCCATTCCGACTTTCATCCCTTTCGTTCATCTAACACACTCCCCTCCATCCTTACACTAGCGCGGCGGTCTCGCGTTCTACCACGAAAGTCAACCCTGTATCGTTATAGGGTGCATCTTTTCTTTATTCTATCGGAAAAGTTTACAATACATTCCTGAATCAAACGAGATAAAAACATTTGAACATTATGCATATATGTTCTAAAAATAACATCTTACTCACGTATCAAATAATTTATAACAAAATAAAATAAAAACATGATAGGAAATGATAACGTTATAGGATATATGACACATCACTCAATAAGTCCCCGGTCTGACACATATATGGCAACGTTGTTGACGGACCCACGTGATTTCTAAAAAAAAATTTGTTTTTCTTCGTTAGACCGGGGACTTATCGAGTGATGTGTTAAGTATGTCTCGAAAGGAAAATAATAGATTAATAAAATATTATATAATAATATCACAAAAATACTATCACATGTAAGGTAATTTTATTGAAGAATTAGGCTGCAATTAGAACCGATGCGGAAAATACCCGTATTATGCAAAAGCGCCGATGTAATGTCAGAGAGCATATTTTCACCACGGACTTTAACGAATTAATTAAACGCGGCCCGCTGAATCTAACGCGGAAATAATATCAGGTTTCTCACCTAACCGCGAATTGCGGCGGAATTGCGCATCCTTGAAAATTGAAAAGTTTTAAGATGCACGTCGACAAATACTCTACCGTTTTTCATGCGATCGCACCCTCTTTCAACATAAAATATATCACGATCTTTAATCACGATCTTTAATCTCACTTCCTCTTATCCTTTTCCTTCCTTCTTTCCTTGCTCATTATCTCCATTCCTTTCCTTTGACTCATTATCAAATGTTTTGAGTATTACGTACAAGTAGCTACATTTAGTAATTAATGTTAAATTAAAATTAAAGTTTAATTAAAATTAAAGTTAAATATAAAATTTTTGATTTTACAATTTATTTGACAACAAATCTAAAGAAAGATCTGACAATGAAAGTGAAAAAAAAGAGATAAAGAGAAATAAAATTGCAGGAAGTTATGATTTTGATCATTAATTTCTTTTAATTTTACAAATAATATAAATATATACGCATCGCTTCTTTTATACCGAGTGATCTGACAATTTTATTTATCCTGATTTGTGAGTGACCCAATCTAGACAGCGTTTTTATTTCAGACGAACGACTACTATATCGACTTTTACGAGATTTATCTTATTCATCTTTTAGTTCAGAGATCTACGCGTGATTTTGTGTTTTCTTCTTTTTCCTGCCCACCCTATTTCTTTCTTGTATATTTTCCGCTTACCTCAAGCAACGTTGGGCCGAAGTAAACGTTTGCGGATAAGGGAAACGAAATTGAATTTTTCATGTTTATTTAACTGCAGGATGGATGGAATTTTTATATTAGAATCTGCATTGCATGCTTTTTAATGTATTTGATTTAAACAAATTGATAGAAGCTGACAAACATTCTTGACCTCATATTCGCAAACATTGCGCTTCACCGTAATATTATTTTATCCTGTATAAAAAGATGAGCTTTGTTTAAAGACTCACGTTTGCAAAGATGTATGCTACGAGAGATTCGTATAACGCCACGGCATTACAAAATATCTCGCGTCATCTCGTCGTCGTCCGTCTTGTTGTTTTACGCATCTCGCCAAGAATGCGCTCGTATAAACGTCGTCTCGGTTCATTCCGTAAATTCACAAAGTGACGAAGACAAATTCGACGCGTAATGCATAAGTCGTGCGTGCCGGTAATGTCATAATAACGACGAGCCGATGAAATCTTTACGCGCTTTTACAGAATTTCATTAATCTAACACGGAATTTCTCGTCCACGTCTTTTTCGGATACCACCGGCGAACGTTTAGTAGTAATCTTGCATCAAAAATCAGACATCCGTGAAAGTCTTCGGCAACACGCGAGAACGTTATTACGCTATAACGGAGATGACGAAAATAGTAGAGTGCATATTTCGGACGTATCCTTGCTACGGAAGATATCGCGTATTATCACGCGGGTACCACCCAAGAACGTGTCGAGGCCGATGTAGTTTACAGTACGGGACCTCCCTTCACAGTCACGCAAAATGAAAAGCAGTCTAACCTTATTCAAGGAATATCGATTGATGGAACAAGAAACGTTGCATGCGCGTCCTTGACTTCGGAAACCTTTCCGTTTGAAGGGCCAGGGTCGGCAGGTGAGAGATTAATCGTTCAGGAAACTTTTTGCGCGCGGTCATGAAGGCCTTCATTGTTTCTTGCAAGACACCCACTTGATCATCGGATAACTTGCGCGATAAGCTCTGGCATATTTTTTTTTTTCTTTTTTTTCTTTTAAGAATCATTAATTTAAAGACTTATCATTAATGCACTTGATAACGCGTGATATAACAAGTGATTTATTTAGACGAATCCAACTAAAAAAGATATTTTAGTACTCTAAGAAAATAATCAAATAAAATTCGTGGATACATATATTTTTTTTTTTTTTTTTTTTTTTTTTATTTACAACTATTTGTTATTGTGTACACACGCGCGCGCGCGGGCATGCAATTATATCTATTGTAAAAATCAGCTTTGAAAAAGAGTCGATTATATTACTATGATTGACTACTACAATTTATTTGAACGAAATAAAAGTTTGACATTTTCATTTGGACTCTATGTATTTTACCGCAATCACAGAAATGATATCGTGGCACGTTCTTCGTAACATTGCCGTCCTGTAAAGATGGAGTGATACTCATTCTACACAGATAAATTCGAGAATGGCATCGAGCACACAAAGGACAATAACGAGCCTTCGGGAGGTCACACTGGCGGAAATTCGTCTCACGGGTTCGATCGAAATACAGTTTCGATCTGCGGCAAATTCGAAGTAGATCCGGAACGGATGCGCGTCGGTGAGGGAACTTTAGCCCGGTGACATTTCAAGCGATGGCTGTAGGTCGATTATGCAACAATCATCGCGGTGGGAATTTCCGTATAAAATTTAAATTGTCTCGGGGATAGTAGACATTTTGGGAGACATGTGCGACGACGAAAATGAAATATATTGATGCTGCGACAAATTAAATTACCATATATTTTGTTCTTATTTATATGTAAATGTAAAAAAGACGAAATCAGACAAATAATTAACGAGAAAAGAAATATTATTATCGATAATCATGAATATGAAATATGATACTTAATATTACGATAAGTCTTTAAAAAAATAATAATTAACGTATGCAAATATAAAAAAAAATTTAAATTTAATTTTAAAAATTAAAATATATATCTCTTCTTCTCTCGGTCATACAATTATATTTTTATATTTTAATTTAAATTAATAGTTTATATAATAATTTTAATGATTTATAATGATTCTATTGTTTGACAATGTATGTAAGTTTTTAATAATGAAGATTTCTATATTTATACCAAGGCAATTTTTGTCAAGATGGTCGTATTATTAGACGAAAAACAAACTGTACGTTATGTTTCGTTTTCCGGACGGCTCTGACACTTCCGTTTAACAATTGACTTTTTTCACAAAACCCATTGGCACGCGTTATAGATAGGTAAAAATGGAATTTTCTACCTTCTCCTCTTATTCTCGCTAGTCAATCCCATTTTTATTCAACGCCACGTTAATGCAACGTTTTTCATAGTAACAAGAATCTTCAATAGCGAAACGCGAAAGTGTCATAGACGTTCGATCGTTTACTATGTAAATCTGCATGGTTCTTCATTTTTTATGAATAAAATTCGAACAATAGATCGCGAGATTACACCAACAATAATATTATCAATAGTAGAGTTTTTCTTAATTCACAAATACTAATTTAATTGACATGTGAATTAAATATCTGGAATTTTATTTTTGTTGTTGAAATTCTTTCACGAAGACGAAGATAAAAAAGTGGAGAAAATTGTCTCAGAGATATCAAATTAGATCATCGCTTCGTTCTTGTCAGTCTCCCAACCCACTTCTCGACTGCGCCACTTGCCTCCGCTCATTCCTTGTGAAACTTTTAGCGGGGGTAGGGTTGCATCTCATTATAGTTGGACGAGTGTACTCGCGCTCTATTTGTCTGGTGGCCGAAGATCGCTATCCGCGTCGCCGATAACATTTACGGGCGATGAAAAGCGGTTGGACGGGATCGATGATGACGCGTGGCATTGTTTTTGCTCGCGAGAACTGCATGACCGCGACAATGGCTAGCGCGCCAAACACCTCCCACGCAACGTCGTTTCTCCACCACAGAATCCTCTAGTGCGGAAAATAGGCTACGCTCCTTTTGTTTAGGCTCTACTTGTCGCGAATCGAATGTAGTTTCCTCTGCTTCGGACTCATCGCAATTCAATCTTAAAAGGAAGTTTTACCGTACGTGACGGAATCGACTTTTGTGAAAATTTCTGTACCAGCGATAAATTCGCGTATGTCCTCTTTTACATTTTATCTCGCTTTATCTTATTTTATAATAGTATAAAGTATAATTCTCTTTGTAATTACTTTGTAATGATTTTTTACAATTACTGTCAAAATTAATTTCAGCATTTTTCTTATGTTTTTATTAATTGTTTAGAAAAGTTGAAAAACGTGACAAGATATGTAGTTAATCAATCAATCAATCAAACTCTGAAGTTTGGATAATTTCCAAGTATCTAAAGTATATGTATGATCTAATTTTGACGAATGTATCTGACGATCGTCATTCGACTGAAATGAAGAAGAGTAATACCAAGATATACCTAAATAAATTGAATTGCTTGCCATATATTGCTTGCCATAGATTTGCGTGCCAAGGCAATCTCTCATAATGTTCTTCAGCTATTAAAGCACCATTTAAATCGATGTGTGTGAGAAAGATATTTCAATACACATCGAGAATATTTGATATCTATACATTATCTCCTTAAAATCTCAGTGAGTTGACTTGGTCATATTAACACATTACGTTTATTAACATTGCTACGCGAGAAAGTAATGTTGCATTAATATTATATCGCAATAATAATATATTTTGTTTTATTATCTATATTTTTGATAATGAAATACTTGCAATATTTTTAATAATTTTATATATAAACATAATAGGCATATATTTATAAATACTGCGAGGAAAGTTTTAAAAAAGATATTTATATTTAAAAAATTCATTTATTAATGCTAATAATTATAAGATCGTCGGTTAGATAATATCGAAAAAGTAACGATTTGAATTTGATGAAAGTCCCATATCGAATGTCCTTCTTAAGCTTCACTGACCGAAAAGAGTCATAAACTCAGTGGAAACTCGCTCGAATGTTTGAACAAACATTTTTCTTCTCGACTGTCGAAGATTCCAGGTCAGCGAGCCAAGTTACCTCGAAAATTCGCCCATCTTCCGCACACGAGGATTCGCGGATACGATGGATAGAATGATTAAATTTCCCAAAAGTCCCTTTGCCCGTACTAACCGATCGAATTGGGCAAGCGAACTACATGGACAAAAACATGATTGTCAGGAAATGCAAGACTAAGACGTGTATCGTCTATGTATATTTTATATCCTATACAAAGAAAGAACAATATAAAGGTATTTTTTTTTTTTTTTTTTTTTTTTGGCCGATAATATGAAAATCCAGGTCACCGAAGTTACTATGTACAACAAGAAATCTTGCTAAGTTTTTTTTTTCTGATAAAAAAACATTTGGCAATATCGCAAGGTTCATTACGTCATGTAATTGTCGAAATGAATTCTAAATTTTCATCATTCTTTTTTTTTATATTACAAAAATATCTAACATATTTAGTGCAATCGAATTTGTCATCGCGAATGATTTTCTCCTCCGGTGGAATCTAGAAACGTGTTTAGGTCAAGCCGAAGCACTTGTTCCAAAATTTGTCCATCGTGTGATAGAAATGAGGGAACACGTGTTCGAGGCTATGCGCCTCGTCCGTGTAAGTGATCTGTTCGAACAGGATGTCGTTATGTTCCAGCTCCTTGGCGAGCGCCATCGCTTGCTGGTAGTGCACGTTGTCGTCTCCGGTACCATGTATTAACATGAATTTTTTACCGCGTATTCCCTCTACTCGTCGCGTGATATCCGTGCGATTGTAACCGGCGAGATTGTCCTTGGCAGTCGGCAGTCCCATGAATCGCTCCGTATAAATAGAATCTGCAATAAACCGGATTCTAAGAGGACGCGCCAATTATGGTCGCGACAATTCCGAAAAAAGATTGTTAAGATTGAGAGTTCAGATTATTTCTCTTCCCTCTTATGTCTTATTGATATTAAAAACAATCAATTTTCTCGCTAATTACCGTAATAGATCCACGAAGTTACAGGCGCAACAGATATACCGCATTTGAACACAGAGGCTGTGTCTGTTGCGAGTACCATGCCGGTAGAAAAACCACCGTAACTCCAACCCCATATACCCGTCCTATTCGCATCGATCCACTTATATTGTTTCTGCAGAACTCTAAAATATGACGAAGAGAATATATTTATAACGGTGTTTGCTGTGGAAAATAAAGTAATAGCGTAAATATGAACAATTAATAAATTACTCACGCAGTAACAGCGATCGTATCTTCGATCTCCACGGTTCCTATATTCCTGTATATCTCGAAGAGCATCTTGCTGCCCTTGAATGCTGATCCTCGTGCGTCGATCCACGCGTAGATTACGTGTTTGTTAGTTGTTAGATAATACTCGTATTCATATTTTGCGTTATCGGTGATTCTAACTGAATTTGGACCGCCGTAACTGCGAAATAAATATATTTTTGAATGATTATTTTACAAAAACTAGATATTTTATACACACATTATACATCTTTCATTATATAGAAGAAGCATGGCTTCCTTATAATAGATTATGCAGATTAATTTTATCCAACTTTGTGCTACAAATGGCTAGCATAAATTTGTAAGTATAAATTAAGTTGATTAATTAAGCTTGATAAGTGACTAATGTTTTTTTTTTTTTTTTTTTTTTTTTTTTTAAAGAAGAGAAAATGAGCAATGAGATCATTAAAAGTAATTGATCGTTGCGAAAGCTTTAACACGAATCAATCGAACAAACACACACAGACTAGATCAAAGGTGACTCTAATTTTAAATGGAGATCGCGAATCTCTTTGCATGCCGATCAATCATACCATATACTAATGTAATTGCGCTATAGCCGCTATTAACGATATATATATAGACAAGTATTGTCTTGATTAAACATTAATATTGATGTAATTTTTAAAAAGATTACTTTTTCCAAGATTTATTTATTTTTAATATTTAAATTTTTTTAAATCTCATACGAGGCATCACAAAAATATATCCTATAATATATAATAAAAAAGTATACATATTTAATAATAAAATTAATTTTAATTTATTATTAAAATAGACTTATGATATTGAATCATTTAATTATGTTTAAAAAATTTGATTATATGTTCACATTTTATGCATAACATAATAGCGACAGATTTAACAAAACTTTTTTGTTCCCCGCGTAAAATCAAAATAATTGTTTTTATTAAAAAAAAAAAAAAAATATAAGAAAAATTTCAATCATTGACTCACATATTTACTAACAAGGGATACGATTTATTTTCATCGAAATTCGGCGGCAGTAACAATCTGACCCTAGCATTATAGCCGTTTACGGTGACGTTGAAGTCTCTTTGTTGCGGCATCAACCGTTGTGACAAACGTTGTCTTATCAATAGATTAGTTTTCCAAATCAAAACTGGCTGATGATTGCTGTCCATAATTGTTATCGTAGCTGGGTCAGGTCCAGAACAGGTGAGAGCGTAATATGATCTTCGACTGGAAAAAGATGCAGTCGCGTACGCGCATTTATTTCCTGCGAACATTTAAATTGTTAGAATTTTTACAGTAACAATTAAAAATATATGTGAAAAATTATAATTTCTCTTTTTTCTATCACGCTCGCGTAAAATAATATAAAACGTGCACAAAATTTTGTTTGTTGACAAAGCACGAGCTCTTTGAAAGGAAAACGGGAGACATAAATTTCTGCACTTTTTCTATAATACTTTTCTCAGTACTAGTCATAATAAATTTTGATAAACATCATATTTTAACGGGTATATAGACGACATTGACGAAGCATATCAGACCTGTCATGGGCGTAGATTTTTGGGATCTCAAATAATCCGACAAATTAATCTCTTTTGCGTGGAGATACGCAGCTGCTGCTGCCAATAGCCGGAAAAACTTGTAGAAAAAGTAATATTTCAGGCCCGCGTTTCATGTGACGTCTTGCGCATTAAGTCGAAATCTTTCGAATCTTCTCGCGTAGCAATGACGAGATAAGTTCGGGGCAAGTTCATACGGGCAAATTTGAAAATTCTTATTTGAATTTGCAGAATCGATGCATTCCACGCGCTGTGGAAAAATATGAAAAGAGAATTGCGGCAATTTTCAAAAGGAAACATAGTTGCTAAATTACGTTCGTCGTCACCACTCTCATTTCGAAAGTTTCGCATAGATCTTCCCGACACACTATACATTCACGCGCATATATGTTAAATATTCATGAACACGACTTACAGCTTTCGTCAAATGAGTCATTACTCCCGATGGACTTTTGCGTTTTAATTGGAACATGTACCTATCATGTGTCTATAGATAAGTTACACAAGGGCTGTCGACAATGTGTTCCAAAATTTCTCCATCATCTATGGGATTTGCTTAAGCATTCCTCGGTCTTGTTCAAGACACAAATTTAAAACGAACAATCGGTCATTAAAATTTACAGTTTTTGTATTTTCCTCGCATACATATGCAGAAAATATTTTTTTCACGCGCGATGCTTTGCTTGAATAAACCATTCTGATATTACTAAACATTCTCGTGACATAAAGTTACAACATTCGCGTATGCAAGCTCGTCATATTAAACTAATGAGAAAAATGATAGACATTGCGTTCCTCCCCTTTTCCTCCCTCTTCCTCTTTTTCTCTCTCTCCCTTTTTTTTTTTTTTTTTTCTCCAATCGTATTTGCGACATTCATGATTTTGAATACCTTCCGGCGTAAGCAGCCCGCAGGATATGCAAGTTGGTTTCTGGCTCGCATCCAGAGGCACCGAATACAAATTCCTCTGGGTCGGTTCACCTGGTGCTGTAGCAAGGTAGTAAACTTTGCCTCTAAGCGAATCGACGGCCAAAATGGAATGTACCTCAGAGGGACCGGGCGTCAGATCTACCGATGAAACGAATCGGCCACTTTCGTATTCATATCTGACGATGTAATGTAAAAGTTAGATTGCGAGGGGAAAATAAAAAATGAAAAAAATTTTTGAGTCGATAATCTTAAATTTTCCGCAGATGCGCAGAATGCATTGAAAAATTTAACTTTGCAATTTTTTCAACGTATTTAAATAATAAAAGCTGACGCAAAATATTTTGAAAAAATTATTTTTTTTTTTTTTTTTTTTTTATAGACCTATGGAGATGCATTTGTTTAAATCGCTTGGCTTTACCTGTCTATATGTCGAAATTTACCGGCGCTAGTGCCAGAATCCTTCAATCGTAAAAGTAACGCATAATCATCGGCTCTTACGGGGCGATTTGGTTGAAGCCAGCCCTCGATTTCCTCGTCGTACAAAATCGGTTTACCAGCACCCTGCGTATCGTACATGATCAATTGAGATTGATTTTGCACGCGGTTTGTCCATGTCACGATCACATGTGTTATGTCCCACCAACTTGCAGTGAACAAAATATTATCGCTGCGAAAGAAATTCAAGTAGAAATTATATATTAGTATACAATCAATCTCTTATCGATCTAATATACGATTAATCTCTATTTAAAGACACGGAATTAAAGTATACGGGACACTTGTGTGTCATTAATATTAAAATTATTATAAACTTGCCTGCCAACCACGTCAACGGGTGCTTCCAAAATGATTGCTTTTGACGATGGATCACTTAAATCGATTACTGATAAAAAAACTGCTGGATTAGGTGTACCTACCTACAAATAGCTGAGAGATAATTGAATAAAACTTTGAATACATATAGATTTAGAAATTTCTTCTTCTTCCCCTTTTTGTCCCTCTCTTTCTTTTGAAATAAAATCTTACCTTAGGATATTTTAGCTTTACTTCAGTAGGATATTGGTTTTCAAAAGCACCAGGCACACCGTAATAAAAGTATGCCATATCTTTTACTATAGTATCGTTAAAGGTTGCAAAGGCCAGATGCTGTCCATCCGGCGAATACCACATTGCGACTGCGGATCTAAACACTTCCTCTGCAATTAACATTTACAATTACCTCTTTGAAACAAACATTTGAATAAACTATTTGTATAAAATATATTCATACTTTATATATACACGTATATATTTATATTAATGTATATAAATATTATGTACATAAATATTTATTTTTATTAAGATGATTACCTTCATATACCCAATCCGGAATTCCATTGTAAAGGACACCGGGTTTACCGCTTTCCGTCAATCTACGGACTATAGTCTGGCCGTGATTAAAAATCATGTGATAGATATCGTTATCATGAACGTAAACCAAATCATTGCCGATCGGCGACCATAACGCCAATACGATAGGAGCTTCATCCGCAATTTTTTCATACGTACTGCAAATGTATAGAAAACTTTGTTAAACATATTTTATCGCAACAGATAATGAGTCGATTGAAGATCGATAGCAGCTGTAATTATATAAACATTTATATTATCTTAGCGTATAAACATCTGCATTATCCTAGTAATTATAATTGCTAAGATAATGATAAGATAAAATGTTAGAATTTTCAATCCACTTTAGTGACGCACTTAAATTTAAAAAAAAATACACTATTGTTAATGAAAAAATTCATTATTGTTTTATTTATTTAAGATACATCCTATATAAACACCACAAAGGGGAAGCTCATTAAAGTTCTCAAAAACTCTAGTGATAAGCGAATAATATTTAAAAGAGAAATTTTCTTCCCAAATGAAAATCTCAGATTTTGATAAACCTATTCAATTTAAAAAATAAGCACGATTAAGTTGACTTTATTTAAAATCTATACGTCTATTCATTTTGCATTTAGAAATATAAAATTTAAAAATTTACCAAACTTTGTTTTGCAATCAATTTATTAATATTAATTATTAATATCATCGTTATAAATATAATTAATATGTCATGAAAATGTGAACGAATAAATTTACCTGCGATTTACGTCGTACACTACATAGTTTCTAACGGTCGTGTGTCTGAATACCTGCGCAAATTATTTATCTTAGATCTATTCGTATTTAGCGAACGAACAAATACTAAATAATTAATCACTTACTTGTCTAACATTGTAACCAAACAGAATATATTGTTTGTCAGCCGAGAATGTTGCCGAGCTGAATTTGTATGGTAGCTAAAACAGTTTTAACATCGAATTTTACTAAAAACATATAAATTGTTATGAACAATTGATTTAAAGTATCGAAAAAAAAAAAAAAAAGAAATATCAACTACAGATTGAAGTCTCTCCGAGATTAAATTACACGATAGATTATAAAATATACTTACTGGTAATTTGGATCCATCAAAGATCCGCTTATTCTTTTTTGTTACTACGTCATAAACAGTAATATTGTTTTGACCAATGTCTGTAACCATAATTTCTGTATCGGAAATCCACGTGCCATTGAAGCCGAAGATATAATAATGTTGAAGATAAATCTCCTCCAGTGTGAATGGGTTCTTGGTGATTTGATTATCATCGTTAGTGCGAATATTGGTACCATTAACACGCGGAACTAAACATATACGTTTAACCCAAAAAATCTTAATGGCATATGATTAATATAATCAAAATTTATTAAAATTTTTAATATCTATATCATTGAGAATCATAAATTTTTATATATTCGTCAAATTTTAGTTAGAATAAACGTATTGTATATTAAATGACTCGATCTACCTGTCCGCGATTGGCCGATGAACAGATAATTGCACAATATAAGAAGTCGAAGAATCTGAAAGAATTTTAAATTGTGTGTCAAGGATATAATGTTATTAAAACTCACATAATACTTTCGCGTGTTGGGTATCGGTTTTCTATTATGATTATGTTTATACTCGACTGGACTAAAAAATTTAAATAAAAAAAAAAGAGAGTAATATATATACAAAAAAGATTTCAAAAACAGCTTGATGATAAGGGAAAAAAATAGGGTGATAAAAAGAAGCTGAAAGTAGATTAAATGATCGCGAAAGCGAATTTTTGAATGTTGAATGCAAAAATCATCTTGATAATGTTTAGGCTAAAAATCAACAAATAGTCATAAAATTACCGTCACGCAATCTTCCAACTGCCAATGAAATTGATGATAATTTATATCGGAAGAATAAATGTAAAAATAACTTAATGTTACAATAAGTTAATACTTTGAACGTATTATCGTGTACTTTCTTAGACGAAAATGAGGGATGGGGAAGAGCTTAGACGAAAGAGGCGATAAATCGAGACAGTTGGAAAAACCTCGAAACTTTTCCATCCTGTGGCTTACATCTGACGAAAAGTGCTCTTATGAACTTATCGATATGTCGGGATAATACGTCTCACTCATGAACAAAATCGAAACAGAAGTAAGTTGGATAAAAGTCACATGAAAGATTGCAAGAATTCCAGTAGATCGATATTTACTTTTTCACTTACTCCTCTTAAGCGCATTGTGAAAATGAATCCGTTATTCAAATACTTTGAAGATATCAAAAATGATATAATCTCACAATCTCTCTGATTTGTTCATTCGTACATAATTGCATGTCTCAAATACTTTACAAGCTATCGTTTCTCCCATTAGTTGACAATTTATTTGAAAAACTAAACTTTGAACTTGATTAATAATAATTTGTAATTAGCGTTATGATAATTTGTCAACTTTTCGAAATTCAATTTAATAAATGTCATTAAGGACTGTAGATATTTAAATATACAGCGTGGCGATTTATTTCAACTAATAGTTTACAATCATAGATCTCTTATCGCTTTATAAATTTCTCTAACAATTATCGCAAAATGAATAATAGAAACAAGTTCATGTTGTCGAGAATCGAGAAAACCGCGAATTTGGTATACCATTTGACAACGTACCGTATGTTTTGCCATGGCGATCATCAGCTGATTTATTAATCGCAGAGTCTGAATGACGATTGAAAAATCCGCTGCTGACGCGTCGACCGATCTCGCGAGTCTAACAGAGACTAATATATCGTATGCTTTCTCGACGTGTTCGCAGCAATAGCACGTGCTCCCCCTTCTCTCAACAAATTAGAGGCATACCAGTGTATAAGTGCCTGTGTATCTTTTGTTGTGTTTATAATTATCTCTTTCCGCTTTTTATAATAATTTACAGTATTTCACTGATGCCGATAAGATATTCCTCTTTCTAGGTAAAATCAATTCGTATAAAAAAAAAAAACAAAAAAAAAAAAAAACAAAAAAAAAAAACGAATAGATATATCAAGCTTACTCAAGTTTTATGTATACATTTTGCGATAAATATTATACACATGATTATATATTTTTCTTTCCTAAATGTCAAATTAAGGGCATTGTTACATAATAATAATTATATCATAAAACTGGAAAAGCAATGTCAGAATCCAAAAACAACGAACATCAAAGTAGCGTGTATTAAACGTCAACTGACTGTTGCTGTTATCAAGGCCGCCTGTTATTATTTTACTGCATATACGATAACAATTATCTATATATTCTCGTGAAATAGGAAACTATTTTGTGCTAGTTAGCTAGCATTGAATGTGTTTGCTAATAAAATGGATTAAAAATCAATCAATTTTATCGATAGAGATTGTTTTTGTTTTTTTTTTTCATCTTTCAGAAACTTTAGTTGTCATATAATTTTTACAATGTTTAGAAACATTTACACTAACATACTCGACGTTGAAAATATACTTTTCGCTTCGATAAAAGTCATTTCGGAAAACACGATCGCTACGATCGCTGGTATAGAATTCAGCGGGTCAATGCCGTAGCTATTGAGGAAAAGAACCATCCCCCAACCTTCCTCTTGATGCTACCAGCCATCATTTCATGGCATCGCGAGTGACACACTTTATGAGAGGAAACATTGCTGTCATCAGCATTATCACCGCGTCCGTCTTCGTCGCAGTCATTTTGCACGTGGATCATTATCGAATCCCAAGCTCTCGACAATCAGCCAATCTGATTCGGTTGTAAGGTCGCTCGCACTCTCCATCGTTGGCGATTAAATAAAAAGAAAAAAAAAAAAAATTGAAATATTGCGATATCATGAATATACACGAAATGATAAGCAAAAATGAAAACAGATTCCTAGACACGTAGAGATAGAATAGTTGTCGTTTCAAAAATTTAAAATAACATTTTCTTTTTTGCTGTTGCTCTTTTGATGCTATTCAAAATTATGAAATGTATTTTTGACCGCGAAGTGTATTTTCAAGAGGGAATTAAAATCACATTCAACTCCTTCACAAAATCTATATATTTTTACTTCTGTATTTTTTCTACACGCTCTTAATTTTACTGTATTCTGAAATCTTGCACAAATTAATACGAAAAACAAATGGATATCTGGAAAAAGTTATTGCGATAATAATTTTAATCGGCGACATTATCTTTTAGTTTTTCTTATCAGAATAACTCTGGCTTTTCCATAATATCTGAATTTGGATATCCGTAATATCTGAATCTGCCCTTCATTTTAATGATATTTTCCATTTTTCAAACACTGTATGGAAGCACTGTATTATTTTTTCATAATGGTAACGTTTTTGGAAGAAAATTTTTCTTTCGGAAAATTCGAAATCATAAGGAGCAGTAAATTACTACAGTAGATTGAAGCTATTCGCCATCTCGTCTTAATGACACGAAATACAGAAACGATGGAACTTGAGTTACCTACCGTTAAGCTTTGCTTTAACGTGCCTACCAGATGTTAACGTCGGAATTTTCTTTGGTCTGCGTTACTTGCTAGTAGATGGCTCTTAAAATATAGTAATAATTATAAAAGAGATTCCGATATCTCTGTTTATAGAGTATACGTACTATAATAGCATTGTTCTTTATTATCACATTGTTAATATGATGTATGATAAAAAAAAACCTTAGACCTTACGTCAAAATTTTTTAATTTGGATATAATTTAATTACAATTTTTGTGTGACATTTTTTAGTAAAAAGTAAAAAAGGCGTGAAACTAATTAAATATAGCATTCGTAGAGTCAGATCAATGCTTTTATTTAATAAAAGAAATAGTCTAGAAAATTACAGCATCAGATAAAAAAGAGCAGTAATAGAACGTAACGTTTAAAGCAAAATCACTTTTCATTTCGTATTTCGATTTAGAGAGATTTCGAACATTAATGAAATTTTGTATATTTTGTAAGTTTGGAGAACGGCAGCAGGATAACAGCAAAAGAAAGTGTGCCATTTGCAATTTTTCTTTTCCAATGGCATTTCCTTGCATTAGCTTTTCCTCGCGCAGTCCGGCGAAAAATATTTCCGACCCTTTCATGGTGGCGTTTACTATCGATCGAAGGGGATATAACGTGTAACAGTCGCGTTGCCACGAGTCGAGAAATTGCCCCAGTGAGAAAGAGAGAGAGATAGATAGGGTGCACAAAGGCCACCCCCTTCGGACCGACGACTATAAGTACCGGTCGCGGTCGGTTCGTGCGACTCACCGAGTGTCCCGTGATCCCGACGGCATGTGATTTTCGTTTTCGTATTCGTATTTTAAAAACTACTTGGCGCCAAAGTCCGTTTCGATCTATGAATCTATGAATAGATCTTGATCCGCCGAACGGCAGGCTTCATTTTCATCGCGCGACAGCCGCGATCATTATCCGCCCGGAAAGCATCGATTCATCGAGGAAAAGCCAACGACATACGCACGTGGAATCTTGAAATAGCGAACATGACAATCTCGTGGAATCGACGAATTTACGACGAATCTTCATGGCTGGTTTACAAGTGAAGGAGTTGAATGATCGACCGGGATAGACGTAATGTCGCTCGAGATTACCTCAGGAAGTTAATCGACATGATGCGGAGTAAATCGAAGGGAAACGTCATCGATGACGTTTGTGGCTGCTCCGCTCTTTCGTCGATCATTCAGAAAAAAAACTTGAACTCCACTTCAGGTAAGCTTATTCTTAACAGTTAGATGTATCTACATATTCTTTCCATTTTTTTTTTTTAATCTTTTTTAAATTTATCTTTGAGTTTATTATTATGTCACTTGATTATAAAAAAAAACCATTTTTGTTTTTCATATTGCATGTATTGTTGAACGCTTGTGAGATTTACATAAAATCTCACAAACAATCTTTGCTTCAATGTTTCCTCATATATATACGAAACATGTAGAACTGTTCTTTTAATTATGAATGATTAAAATACAACAATTTGATTAAAATCATATCCTACATTCAACGAAGGAACGTAAAATACTAAAAATATATCGATTGAGTTTATTTAATTTATCTGAAATGGACATCAATGTCGGCAAGCTGCTTCAAAGTTTGTCTACGGTGCAATTCGATCGATCGCCACGCACATGTTCTCCAGACGACGAGAACCTCGAGCGATCGATGACGTTTGACGTGCAACCTTGAAACGAGAAAAGCGAACACTCATTGCTCGTGATTTCCTGTTCGTAGCGGAAAAGCTCCTTCGGGTCAATACGATTAAAATATTTCCGATAATCGTCTGGTCGACGTCTGGTTTCTAAATGTCAGATCCTACTTTTATCGGTGTTATATATTTTTAGTTTCTTCTTCTCGTTTTTTCTTTTTTTTTATTTCTCTTCAGATCGCTTCATTTTTTGCCGTCATATTTTTTTTTTTTTTTTTTTTTGTAATAGAAATTACTATATTGATTTTCGTTTGTGTGTGGCTATCCGATTTTCAATATTTCGATATAATTAATAGACTTCTGTTTCTTTTTCCAAAGAGTTATAAAGTTTCTAATACGTGAATAGAAAATATTTCTGATAATTAAATATAGAAATTAGGGATTCGAAGAGATAGGAAACAACCAAGGCGATTTCCTCTAATTTTTCTCCTCTTCTTTCTCATTCCACGTTCTGAATGCCCCCTCCATAGATCCACGACAACTACCAGCTGGTTTGTTTCTGGATCTCCGACCCTTCGTAAAAGCTTGTTTTGAATCTCTGAAGGCAGTCGGCAGCCAACAGCGCTTACGATAATCTTCGAGGCTTCCTCCGATCTTACGCGTTTGTCTCTAATTTTTTATTATTATAGTTTTTCACCCATATTTATTCTCTCCAATTTTTTTATTGCATTATTTTATTCGTTATTTTGCTTCAAGAGTAATTAATAATTTCTTCAAACAATCATCTTATATATCGTTCAAAAAAATATTGAGCAAGTAGCATGAATTATGTGACATCGAAATCGTGTGAACGAGCGACGTTGTGTTTGTCTTATTGTTAAGTTGCCCCACTATCTCGGTGTCGTGCCGCTCGCAATCCCCTCGTCTGGACCAAGTCTCTCGGGGCCCTGGCAGGTGTAAAGACAGTGCTTCCATTCACCGCAAAGTAGCGGCGAAGAAACGACGGAAAATATTTTTCTTTCGTGAAACTGCATTAAATGATGAATTAATGCTATAACTGTCGTAATGATAAAATACCAATGATAATTAGCTCATTATTAATATAACACAAGATTAATCTTTAATCTTATAAGTTTCAAGAAGAGAGTTTGTATGTGTTTTCCGTCTTAAAAATATTAAAAACGTGGAATAATATTTGAAGCTTAAAATGATGACAACTTGACAAAAGTATGAAAAAAAAAAATGTGACAAGTAATGTGAAATAATATGTGCGTGAATGTGATAATATAAACTTTTACATTGAACTTGCAATAAAGTTTCGTGAAAATCGAAAAGGAGAAGTTCTCGAATCGAGAAGTTATCGGTTTTTTATTATTGCGGCCACACGAAGCTGAATGTTGTCATCATGGTTTTCTTCGGAAGAAAAGAAAAGCTGGAGGACCGTCAATTACTGGCCAGCATAGATGCGATGAATGGCGCGATTACCCATCAAATCGACAACGGTAAAATTTTCATTATTGCATAAAACAAAACATTGCCACATACAGCATTCCGCAAATAATCTGTGAAAGATTTTATAATATAATAGAAATTTCTCTCTCCGATGGGATTGTTGTCACGCTTTTCGGAAATTAAAGAGAAATGTTTTGTTACTCTACACACCCACACATACACACACAAACACACATACCGTTTGTTTTGGATAGCAAAGCGTATTTTCTCGAACATCCGGTAGGAACGAATGCAAATATTATTGCCAGTCACATATTTTTAATTTCCCTCGTTTGTTTTTCCCGTTTTAATGTTGATTATATGGCATAACGATTACGCCTTTCAATGAACAACTTTTAATTGTCGTGTTTCCTACCTTCTCGTGTATATAATTCATCACGACATGGTGAAATTAATACGTTTCGAGATTGCAGTGAGCTAATCAAATTAATAAAAAACAACTATGTATTATGAATTGATAATATTATATTGATGCTCGAAAACAAAATATAATAAGATAGAAATAAATTTATGAAATTGTAATATGTATTTATTTAGATGTTTTTCATTGATATTTTTTTATATTTATATAATATACAGTTACATACATATAATACATATGTTTGCAATACATGTATCTTACATGTTATCATATTTTTTTTTAGATTAAAATCTAATGTTAGCTAATGCTAAAAAAACATTTGTAAAAGATATATTTATAAAAGCGTGAAAATCGGCAGCATATTCCGTATACATCGTACATGTTGTGTTCCCATCCCATGCTTCAATGCCTTGTAATGGCATGCGTTTATCATTCATGCATATAGTTGGATTCATGCACAGGTTATTATTACACAGTCAAGTGACTTTTCAACGAGGACTCAAGTTTCAAGCATGTGACGAATCGCGATCAATAACTCGTGCAAAACACATCATTTGAATCTAAAAAGCTGCATTTTCAAAGCAGGAAAATCAATATATTTTTTTTTTTAATTCTATTCAATTCTTTTTCTTCATAATGATAAATTATGTGTATTCATTTACACTTATCCAAATGTAACTCTGAATGCAAATTATTCAGAATCGGAAAAAAGTGATTATCAATCGTTAAC
>JBCAUJ010000008.1:447831-478268 GCA_038406275.1 Cataglyphis albicans | reverse complement strand
TGAAGAGAAATAATTCGACGATGAATCATCGACTTCTGATAGTATTCTGCATTTATTTGACTACATTGTACATTATGTACGTGTTATTTACAGGGTATTATAATTAAAAAGAGATTTACGAGCCTACAATAACTGAATAAAATTTTATTTTTCTGAATATTTAATGAAAATTCATGTAACAATAGATTATATTTGTTAAAGTTTCAATATTTTTTTAAAACTTTCAAACATGTCGAATCTGTAATTGACCTACTTTTCTAATTACTCATTCATTGTAAACTCTACTCTTATTCTAAGCAAGCATATAATGAATTAAATGACTTATGTGACAATTAGATTAATTCTAATCCAATTAAGTATTGTCAGCATCATCGCCAATTCACATTTACTCTAATCATTAACAATGTATTAACGGCCAGATTTCTTTTTAATTGCGTATAATGCATCTAGAAAGTATGTATATGTATACATAGTTTAGCTATATATATTTCAAGAATGTTAAATTTTTTCAGAACTAATTTATTTAAATTTATTTTAACATTTCAGCAAATAATATCAGAAATCAATATATTGATATCTTATATGTGTGTATCTCTTGATAAAAAATAAAGAAAATATACAGAATTGGCGAAATAGCTTAAATATATTTAATCAAAATAATAAATATATATGGGAAAATATAATATTAATATAATATATGAGCGAAAAAAATAAAGTGTAAAAAGTTATTGAAGCTGCACTAGCATATAAGAGAAAGGATTGTAAAAGAAATATACCTCTAAGAGCTATAAGAGAAACCAGTTTTTAACATTTTGATTTGTAATCTTTATGTGGTCTAGGTTCAGGAGCGTCTGGAGGATCCGCCAGTGCCCGTAGAACCGGTATGCTCATCCGCCTGTGACATTGTTGACGAAGTTTGTGACGCCTTCCAAACCTCCAGGAACTTATATGCTAAGGAACTGGTGAATCTTCTCAGGAACTCGCATCTAAAAGCGCTCTTGGAGACGCACGACGCAGTTGTAAAACACAAGGAAGCGTCTTCTAAAGCGATTTCTCCTTCAGTGACAATGCCGACAAACAAGAAGGAAGCAATGCCTATGAGGGTGCTTGGTCTTAGAAGACAACCAGACGAGCCATTGGTAAGTCTACCCTATGGAACAGACAATTTTGCGTCAAAAAGTCATTGCAATTTGTTTTTATTCTTTATTATTTGAGAAAAAAATAATCTATTGATTTTAGTTTTAATAACCACGAGATATTCACTCGAAGAACTTTCTTTTCATCTTTTTCGTTTCATAAAAATAATGCAATTATAAATATTCGAGAAAGGAATACTTGTTAAGATATACGTGAAATCAAACTTGAATGTATCTGAGATAATACTAAATAGAAAGTTTATCGTGAAAATCTCCATTCTCAAGCTGCCAGATTCATTTAAAGAAAAGGTAGAAATACCATTCACAATTCATAAATAAAAACGATGTCCATTTCTCTGAGATGAGTACGATCACTAATTTTTTAGTGATTTTCTAGTATGATTCTTCAAGATGATTTAACACATCAAAATATATAGCTGTATATATATATAGCTTATACAATCTTTGAGAACAATCGTCATCGATTGATGCTTTGTTAATCATTACGCGGATAAAATATTGCAAGCAAAGAGCACTTTATTGAATTATATATAACGTATAATTGTATTTATATATGTATATTTCTAGGGTCTAACAGTACAAGTCGATGAATCTGGGAATATGATTATTGCCAGAATTCTCGGTGGCAGCACGGCAGCTCGTCAAGAGCTTCTAAGGGTAGGTGAAGTAATACTCGAGGTCAATGGTAAAAGAGTTCGAAATCCAGAAGAGCTGCAGCAAGCAATCCAGGAAGCCAAAGAGAATCTATCACTGAAATTGGCTCCAGGTATCGCTACTGATACAAATCGGCTTCTCAAGTCTACGGTAAGCGCATCAAATTATTTTTTCACCTCGATGCTTCCGATAACTGCTATGTTTTTGTTCTTTCTCACAGTGCTCGCTCATATGTAGAGACTACAATGTCGCGTCATAATCATAGAGCAATAAAAATCATAACTTATCATACATCAATCGTACATTTTGTTTGATTTATCGTTACAGTGTTACATGAGAGCCCTTTTCGATTATGATCCGTCGGAAGACACGCTTCTACCTTGTAGAGAAATTGGTTTACCTTTCCAAAAAGGCGACATCCTCCAAATTGTCGATCAAGCTGATCCGAACTGGTGGCAGGCCCGAAGAGTGGAGGGCGAAAGTCTCGGATCGCCCGGTTTGATACCTTCGCTGGAATTGGAAGAGCGCAGAAAAGCATTCGTGCCGCCCGAGGCTGACTTTGTTCACAAGATCAGTATTTGCGGCACCAGGATATCTAAGAAGAAAAAAAGGAAAATGTATCAATCTAAATCGAACGGTGAGTTCGATGCTGCCGAGTTACTTCTCTACGAAGAAGTCGCCCGAATGCCGCCATTTCGACGCAAGACATTAGCTCTGGTCGGACCACGCGGCGTCGGTCGGCGGACTCTAAAAAATAGGTTGATCAACAGCGATCCCGAGAAATTTGGCACTGTCGTACCTTGTAAGAAACATACAATTAATTAATGCATTTTATTTAAATGCGGATAAGATGAACTCATTATTATATTTGACAAACAATTTATCTTCCAAGATACATCGAGGCCACCTAGAGTTCTCGAGGAGGATGGCAAAAGCTACTGGTTCACTGATCGCGAAACGATGGAGGCTGACATCAGGGAACACAGATTTTTGGAACATGGAGAACACGGTGGACATTTGTATGGTACAAAATTGGATTCTGTGCGAGAAATGATAAGAGCCGGCAAGATGTGCGTATTGGATTGCAGTCCAGCCGCGCTCAAGATCCTCCATAACAGTACCGAGTTTATGCCTTATGTTATATTCATCGCAGCGCCCGGAATGGAACAGCTGAAGTCTTTATACGATCTCGGTCGATCGACTGGTGCTAGCAGTCGGAATCTAACGGTATATTTCAAAATTTACTTACATTCTGTAAAAATTGTCTTCCCTGCGTCTGTTAAATTCTATGCTCACTTTAGAGCTCCTTCTGTCAATTTTTATGCGACGTTGGCAATTAATATATGCGAAAACTTATTTATCTGTATTTAGTTTTATTTTTTTATTCTATCAATTTAGTTAATGAATTTTGTTGTAAAAATTCAATGTTGGCTTCGCTAGTTCGACCGCCAGAGTTCCATCAGATACAGTTCGAGAAGAGCTAGGACACTGGAATCTCTCGCGTCTTTATACGAGGTTTGTATTGCATGACGTATAATTGTGTATTATGTTATTCAATCTTATACTCAATCCTCATTTGAAATTTTAATTTTTTCCCATGTAGAGCATGTATTTAAAATATCCTTAATTTGGAATGTTGTATGATTATTTTAATTATAGTAGTTATAGATTAACTATTTTAATATCGCACTTTTTATGCTCTAATTCGTAGAACAAAATCTATCATATAATATCTATCATATAATAAAACCAATGTTTCGTTACAAAAATGTCATGTTTTCTTAGCAGGTGATAATTAATTCCACATCATTACATTATTGTAATTAAATACTGTTTCAATACAAACTTTCATAATCAGAATTAAAAGGAAACAAAATACGTTTATCATTTTATCAAAATACTTTCATTATTATAAAGTAACTGCAGTGCTATATTTTAATATTTATATAATATAAATATTTAAAAAGAAAAATTATTTTTAAACAAAAATACAAACAAGGATTTAAAATATATCTAAACACTATTGGACATTTACCCAGTTTGTGTACATATGTTTCCTCAAAATAATAGTTTTTTTTTTCAGATATATTATTGCGTAACTTATATATACTACATCATGTAAAGCATCATTTTCTTTTAAAGAATAATGTTTCATACAAAAAAATAAAGTTATAATTAAAATTAATTAATTAATTAATTACTCCGTTAATAGGAGGATGATTTGAGATCTACATTGGAGGAATCCGCAGCTTTGCAGAGAGCTTATGAAAAATACATCGATTTGGTGATTGTGAACGAGGATTTTGACAATACATTCAGGCAAGTGATTGCAGCTTTGGATGCCTTAGCTACGGAGCATCAATGGGTACCAGTCAATTGGATTTATTAATTGGTTCTCAAATTCGACGTAACAGAAAAATAGGAAGCTAAAAAAGCTGTGTGCCAGTTTTACGCGCGAATAAACGAAGAATTTATTATTGCTGATGTCACATTTGAAAACTGCGAAATCACATTATGAAAAATATGTATATTACTCTCTTGTATTCAAAGTAAACTCCGTTTATCGCGCAACTTACTAAGAAAAGACAAGGCACATATAATCAGAGTACAAAGAATGTTACACTTCGTGCCGCATGAAGCGGCATCGATATCAATTGCGTCTAAAAAGCGCAATCAAGAGAATGTCATTGTCGTTTATAATTAAATGCAACGTTTACTTTTTATAAATTAGCGATAGCGTTTTATAAATTTATTAAAATATGACCTGTTCTATGTATGGAATCTGAATTTTCACATATATATAATACATGTTAAATTGTAATAGAAGAGCTGACAATTGAATTTTTTTCAGTTCAATCATTCGTTCTTGATAAATAGAGCAATGAAATTAGAAAATTCTACTTATATCTAAGAACACGATACTTTTTTTATAATGGAGAGAGAAATTATATATCGCTGCATTTTTTACTGCCAATTTCTACAACGACTATATTAACAATGGGTCAATTGATGTAAAAATGTTAGACTGCCGTCCAGTTAATTTTAGTTTATTTTTAAGTTAATTAAACACATAACAAAATACATGTGTATGATTATTTATATGTTCAAGTCTATTATACGTATATTTTTCGTGTCTCGTTTGCTTTTATTTGTTTCTGTTTCATTTTGCTATTTGCGCTAACAATAAATATATTCCTGGCATAGAGTGCCTTAATAACACAAGCCTATTTGGATTAATGCAAAGACTTATTATGTCAAGACAAATCATCGTTTTTACATTCACACATTCAGATTTACAGATAGATCTAAGAATGTGTTTTCTCTAATGTCGGGCGGACAGTCATATATGTGCACACATATATTCGATTTTTTTTAACTCTGATACTTTTCAAAATTTTCATCCATTTATAGATTAAAATCCCGGTGAGATTGTATAGATACATAAAAAAGCATAACGAACTATATATCTATAATGAAGACATTTGTCCTGTCATGAAAAGAGCAACGTGATGATGCACAATGTGGAATAAAGTTTATTGAAAATATTTGTTACAAATTAGAAACATAACAAATGAATTATTATTTCAATATACCTATCTCTGATTTTCTTTCAACAATTTTGAAAAGAACACTGAGCCTATTGTCAGGATAGATATATCGATAGAGAAATAAAAAGTAAAGAAAATAACAAAATGTGTGTACTATACTATAAAAGTAATTTATTTAAATATATAGAATAATTTTCCAATAAGCGCGCATTCGCATTTTATTTAACAGAAATTCACATACATAAATTTTATTTAATAAATAGAGATTCAAATATTACAAATCCATCTAGGCAACTCGAATCTTTCTTAGAAAAACTCAAGCCTTACTTTATTGTTAGATAACTCCAAGACTCCAAGCTCATTTATCTGGGACTCTAACTCTAACAAAGATTTGAAAATAATTTATAAATATTGTATATAGTAAGAAAAATATATTACATATGGCGTATGACTAGTGTAGTATTTTTGTAATATTTTTTCATATGTATAGAAATTAAAATTAAAATGTAAAAATAGATATCTGCAATTTTTTTATGCGCGTTTAAAATCTCTGTAAAAAATTCGTAGTGTCAGTCAATATTAAAATAACAAGAAATAATTCATTAAAATAAAAAAATAAAAAATACCAAATCTCAAAAATAAAGCAAAAAGAATCGAAATAAAAAGAAATGAATTAAAAGCTTGCTAGCGTGAGAACGATAACCTAACATAACCTAATTTTAAACAGACTCACGCGGCTGACCAACCAATTAACTGCCACGTTACAAGCAGTTTCAAGGTGGCTGGTTTTGTCACGATAGAGATATCGTACTTCCTTCATATTATATCGCGTCGCGCGCGAATCGGCTCTTCTGTCATCGAGAAAAATGCAAATATTACGACAATTGGATGTGCATCCAAAAGTGCGCGAAGAAGCAGATATTCTTGTGAGAACTTTTACCGGTGCAATCGGTAAATACGAAAAATCGTTATTGTTTTGATTTGAGTGATACTTGACTGATTTTCCGTCAATAATCCCTGCCTGTTCTTGACGAAAACAAATCTCGAAAATTACTATGAAGACTAGAGACGGAAATATTTATTATTATTTTTTCTATATTGTGTCTAGTAATATTCGTTACGGTGTAAAGTAAAATCGACGAATGATTATAACCTCTAAATTTTTTCTATCCAAACAGTCTATGAAGTATTTTTCTCATTGATACTTGCATGGATATTTGTTACTCAATTTGTGCTATTCCATTTTCAAAGAGTTTTTTAATATTTAATAAAGATTTACATTTGCACATACACGCCCACAGCAAACAAGCGCAATTTGACATATACTTTGTTACGATTGATAAAAAATTGAATTGAATTTACACATGTCAATGCAGATGACAAAATAATGTCTTTTCAGTTACAATCATTAGTACAATCATCATGGGTATACTGTTTATGTCAGAGATAAATTATTATCTTACACCAAGTATGAGCGAGGAATTATTTGTAGATACATCGAGAGGTTCTAAATTAAGAATCAATGTGGATATAATAGTTCCTACTATATCCTGTGATCGTAAGTATAAATAGTATCAAAATTTATAAAAGAAGTGAATTCATCTTATATAGTATTTTAGTTTTATCGATAGATGCTATGGATACAACTGGTGAGCAACATCTAGATATAGAACACAACATTTTTAAAAGACGATTAGACTTAAGTGGTAAACCTATAGAGGATCCACAAAGGACAAGTATGTTATGATGTTTTTCTCAATGATATATATACAAAATAAAATCTCATATTAAAAATTATTTTATTGCAGATATTACAGACACTAAAGCTGTCAATAAAACTACAGAGAAGGTAACAATGGATTTTTATAGGTATCTTCCGACTGAATGTCCATTTGCAAACTAGTTATTATTGGATGGGACATTTTTACAGGCAAAGGAGATCAATTCCACAGAAATTTGTGGAGACTGCTATGGAGCAGCCACAGAGTCGCTGAGGTAAAAGAGAAAAAGAGAGATACTGTTTATATATTAGAAATAATCTACCAAAATATATATATATATATATATATATATAAAATTTATTCACAGATGTTGCAATACTTGTGAAAAAGTACGAGAAGCCTATAGACTCAAAAAATGGGCTCTGCCAGATCCAGCTAATATTAAACAATGTCAAAATGATGTCTCTGAAATGAAGTTTTCAAACAAATATGCCTTTGCACAAGGCTGCCAAATCTATGGTTATATGGAAGTGAATAGAGTTGGTGGAAGTTTTCACATTGCTCCAGGCGACAGTTTTTCTGTGAACCATGTTCATGGTAAGCCAATATTTAAATTTTTCTATAATATTCATTGTTATTTCATGAACTTGTTTTTCAATATTACAGTACACGATGTTCAGCCTTACACTTCAACTCACTTCAATATGACGCATAAGATCAGACATTTAAGTTTCGGTCTCAATATCCCAGGAAAAACAAATCCTATGGATGATACAACTGTAATTGCTACGGAAGGTATGTTTTTATTCCTTAAACCTATTTTATTAAGAATTCAATTATCTGCTCTTACAATACAGTTGTAACTCGAAGATTAGCTTCAAAACGTTTTGTAGTTTTATTCACGAATACACACTAGCATCGTATTCCTGTTCCAATAGCCATAAATGTGCCAAATGTACCGCCACCTTGAATCATTACTTTGCCAACATTATTTACCAATTCTCTTCCCCTCAATCCATATCTGATAATAAACATTATATGTATATACTTGGATTCAAATCAGCAATGTATATATATAATTTTTTGTCCAATATGGTACCTAAGAGCAGAAAATCCTCCAAAGAGTATACCAGAGGCCATTCCCACACAAAATCCAATTGTAAAGCCTAATTTCATTCTGTCAAAACAAGAAGGTCCTCCTTGTTGATAAGCTCCTCCAGGTACTACAGGCATTTTGCAGTCTGTAAAACATGTTATGGTTCCAATGTATGTTCACAATTTTCTTTTAATTCTTTGGAAATTACTTTAGATTTCGATTCATAAATCACGATACATAAACTAAATTGAATTTATCTTTCTGCTCGGATAATTTGCAGATTTCAACTTTTGAGTATACAATTGCAAATATATTATAATTTGTTACATTTGTAAAATGTTTTGATTGTGCAAACACTTACTATTAAAGCGTTCGTTACTTGAGCTTGTTACACTTGCGATTAATTAGGTATGTTTAGTCTTACTATTCAATTTAGGAACTTAATCACGATTCTGTAAAATTCCTAAAGATTCTTAGCGCATTGCACTCGTATCACAATATCGGAAGGGCGCCATGATGAATTCGCGACGTGATAAAAAGGAGAGCTGCGCTGTCTGCTACTTACTTCCGTTGACGTCACTCATCGATTCAGCATAGCGGGATATTCAATTTGCGAAACATAAAAATCTGAAAATTTTATTTCTTGAATATATAATACGAAGAAATATATTTTTTAGAACTTTATTTTTTTAAATAATATAGAAATTTCAGGAATTATATTTTTTTATAGAATATGAAAAAAGTAAAAGCTAAAATTTTTTTAAAAGAATATACATATAGGAATTAAAAGAATTCACTTTTATAAATATATGCAAAAAATTTTACAATTGTTCTATATTAAACACAAGGAAGTTAAGAAATTAATTTTATAAGTGAATTCTTTTTCAGTCTTTATCTAATTTATTTGGTCACATGTCAACAATAATCATTTGTCAGAACAATATAATTAGTTTAAAACATTTCTATTGATACGATTATTCTGTTTTCAGGTGCCATGATGTTTTATCATTATATTAAGATCGTTCCAACAACGTATGTTCGCTCGGATGGTTCGACCCTTTTCACGAATCAATTTTCTGTAACACGGCACGCGAGGCAGGTATCTTTGTTCACCGGCGAATCCGGAATGCCAGGTATATTCTTCAGCTATGAATTGAGCCCACTCATGGTAAAGTACACAGAGAAAGCAAAGTCATTCGGACACTTTGCAACAAATACTTGCGCTATTATTGGCGGTGTATTTACTGTAGCTGGATTGATCGATTCGTTGCTCTATCATTCAGTGCGTGCAATACAGAAGAAGATAGAATTAGGAAAATATAATTAATAACTTTAATCTGGTTACAGCAACATTAATTGTCGCTAATCCTAATCTTATTCTTTTTTTTATTAATATGAACAGATATTTTAAATAGTATTAACAACTTTGAATAATTTTTATATTTTAAAATGAACGAGATGAATTCTAAAAATAGATTAGGATTAGCACTAATTATTGAGGCAACACAACCTTAGAAGAATAATTAATAAGTAGGATAATGGAAAATATTACTAAGACTCGTACACTGTGCTCTATTTCTCATTAAAAATCAAATTATCTGAATTGTTATTGCGCATTTAGCGCAATTATTAATCTTTGTTTCGTATTTATTATATTAAAAATTTCGCGAAGGTTAGGTAAATATAATTCAGAACCAATTAGCGATACCTAGTGTTATATGGGCAATATGACCATTCTTCTTTATTTTGCAATATAAAAAGAAGAAAGGTATGTACAACAAGTGATAAAAAGCATTAAATATTTGTCTTTTTTTACTTTTCATTTAAAAATGATAATAATGTTATTATCACTTTTATGCTTGTAACAATGTTGATATAAAAAAATTATTTGTATATGATATGTACATAAAAAAAGGGCAAAAGTAATTCAAGCATTGTTCTGAAAATGGAAATGATGTATGACCAGAAATAAATTTGGGATGTGTAAATTTATACATTATACATTAACATTTATTTACACATTACTGAGGTTAAAATGTTTTTAGAAACGCATTGTAAACATCAATAGATGTTTTTGCGATATTCATACAAAACTCTACATCTGTACCACTGACTAAGGCTCGTGGTGAAACATACATTGGTTTAGAAGGATCATATTGTGCCTTTTTCATTTCTACCAAGAATAAATGCCTCTGTTGAAGTCTAGTTTTTCTACAAAGTAATATATGTGGCACTTTCACAAGCAAATCATGTTTCAATTGCATTTCATGATGAGCATATTCAAATACAGCAAACAATCTTTCACGGTCTGAAAATACAATTAAGAAATGGATTAGATAAATTTTACAATTATAAATTCTGAAATTATATTAATATATACTTACTTTTCACCCATATCCTAGGTAGAGTAAGAAGCAATTGTTTCGTCTGTTTCTCATCAAAATCCATATCATTTTTAATAGTCAAGGTGTTTGCCATTAAGTGTATCATGTTATATGTTATTACTTTGGGTGCCTTAATTGTCAAGATCCTTACATTGTTACCACTAAGTTTGAAATTGCTTTGGAAATAGCCAAGTCTTCCATCTATATCCTTTGTATTAAATAACAACCAGTTGGGATTTTTGCAAATTATAGTCTTTATCGCATTAATGTTAAACTCGTGAGCTCTCAGATATCTTATTCTTGTATGAAGATCATCTATATCTTCTTTGAGGATATTGGGACTCTTTGTAAGAAAATCACCCAAACAATTAGCAGGTACACCACAATCGTGCAGGAATCTTATATATGGCTTCACATCTTGATCAAAATCAAGATTAAGGATGTACTGCAACATTCCTTCCTTTGATTCAAGTTTATGTAGATCAACCCCGAGCTTCACCAATTCTTGGATCGTACGAGATTTGTTTGCATACTTTGCAAAGGTGAAAGTTGGAGTAAGATATGGACCAATATCCGATATATCTTCGGTGCACGTATCCAGAGGATTTGGTAACGTTATATCACGATCGTCGAGAAAGTCTTCACTAGGTAAGTTAGTATTAGTTTGTTTCATATGAGAAGACGGAATTGTATTTACATTATTGTTTAGATTAGATTTTAAAGCATAATCTCTATTATTGGTTTTTTTATATTCCGAAGTATTCGAAGTATTGAAAATCTCAACATTGGTTCCACTTTTATCGCATTCCTTTGGCAAACACTGCTTGAACCTGCTATTTTTTGAAATATACCGTCCAATTAAATTTATCGTGACCGGTCGTGATATTATTGATGTAAGTGAATAGCATCGTTGAAACGACATATCCGATATTTGCAATTACATGAAACAATTTAAATACAAGATGGCTATTTTTATACATATATATGCTCAAATACTCTTATTTATATGTAACTATATAGATATTTTATTTATATCTTTTAGTAAAAATACACAATTATTACACCCATAATACACGCACGTTTCGCGTGCAACTACATGTTTGCCTCTGTCCCTGTAAAACGTGAATGTTGAACTACGAAGGAAATTTCTCAGTAGATAACAAGCTATTTGGTTCCGTTCCGAGCTAATTATATATCGATAATATAAATCTGTAATGCGGCATTTTTTTTTAAGTTTTTTCTAAAATATATTTGATATTACATAAATAGAGAAAATCTATTTTTTAATAACAAATAGATAATAAACTCTTAATGGATATCAGATTCCAAGAATCAATAAGAAAAAATTAGAAAAATCTATTTTAATGCCGACAGTTTTTTTTCTATTTTATTTATTTGATAAAAAAGGAGAAGTATTAAAAAATATAACTATATAAATTAAAATATTAAAACATATATATATATATATATATATATATATATATATATAGAGAGAGAGAGAGAGAGAGAGAGAGAGAGAGCACTAAAAACAATTACAACCAAACATATTCAAAAATGCAGTTATTTTTCATTGCTTTCGTTGATATATTTATCGGTTTTTAAGCAATAATTCGATATAACAATAGGAAATGAAAAATTACATTGCGCCTTCATGAATTATTGATATACATATTAATTGCAGTAACATAAAAAGTTAACAAACATGAATCATGAAATTTGCAATTTATTGAGTCATCGCGCGTAACGCAGACGAGGAAGAATAAAAAATACGATGCGGCGTATGGTCGTAAACAAATATTTTATTATCTTAAAACGCTGAAATATGTATTAAATATAAAAGCGGCAAGGTAATGCGTTTCAATTTACATCAATATACAATTCAAGCATAACACTCATGGACATCCTGTTTGTTTTCCAAAAGCACAATTCAAAAGGCTATTTGTATTCGCAGAATTCATGTACTCATTCACACTCTTACGCATACACACATACATTTTATTTATATACTAGGGCCTTTAATCATATGTTATCTCTTTACAGCGGGGTTATTATAATAAAAATGTAATGATGTATCTGCACTACACGTTATGTAATAAGTACATTAATTATACATTAAGAACACTTTGATTTAATTAAGATGCGATTTGTATCTTAATATCAAAACAACAAAAATAAACTACCGGAATGTTCATTAAGATAGCAGCATATTTTGTTGCATTATCATGCATGCTTATCCATAGTTATTGTTTTTTATATATTGACTTTCTTTCTACCTTTATTTCCTGCATCAGATAGTTTAATTTCGTAAAATTGTTATAATACGGCACGATAAGACACGTTTTAACAGAACTTGACTAGCAACTCCATTGTGTATTATCATTCATTATGTGATTGCACAGATATATTTATATTTTTTTTCTTTTTCAGATTGATTAATGGTTCGCGATTGACATCGGAGCCATCATTGAATTGACAATGGCCAACTATACACAGCACTCTGTGAGATCTATCTAGCTATAAGTCGATATATATATCGATATCATAAATATATAATCTGCATTTTGTTTTCAAATTAAAGAAAACATGCACTTTCTCTTATTCTATCACGTTTATGACTAGATGTTTTTATTCGTGTTTCGGTCGCGTAGTCAGTTTGCCGTTCGCCGTTTCGCCATCTAACTGACGATTTTTTGCCTGCTGTAGTAATTGGGCACGTTTTAGGCTCGTCATTAATTGACTGGATTGATAAAGCCAACTGGCCTAAAAAATTATTTATGATAGACATGTAACTAAATATCAAAAGGCATATTGACAAAGTCCATTTTAAAGCTATTAAATATAATATCGCTAATATTATATATGCTTACCACCATAATCATACAATTAATTAAAATAGGTACACAGAAGACGACAGATATAAATAAACCTTTGGAATCAAAGTATTGCTGTCTAGAGAATACCCTGTAAAAATCGTTGAAGAAATTATTAAGTTAAAATTTAGTACAAATCGGAAAGAATTGCTTTATGTTGTGTATGATATGCTACAATTGAAATGAATACATACATCCAATTTGTTGCTGCAACCTCATTAATACTTTCTGAGAAATAAACCAGAAGTACTGAAACAGATATAATTTTATAATAACAATCTAGAACCAGAATGAAAAATTGCAGCAACTATAGCAAATAAACTCTTACATAATATAAGAAACAAAATTATCTGAAAATTTGCATGATTCCTTGTCATTAATGCAGTCATTGTGATAATTATGTGAAAAGTAATTAACACAGCTAGCCATGGATCTCTCCAATCAATCTGCAACAGTATATTTATACAAAATATATTTATATCGATGTTGCTCTCTGGAAAAAACCAAATTGATATTAAAAGTAATAAAAGAAAAAAAAAACAATTTTTCTGAATATATGAAAAAGAAATTTAATTTTTACAACTATATTATTTTATTTATTAGAATGTTTTTTGCAATTGCTTTTGAATGAAGAAGTATATTTCTAGCTACAAGATGTAAAATTCGAAAGTATAACAAAATAACTGTTTAAAAATATCCAGAAATAATTTCTGGAGAATATAAATTAAATCGCCTGGAAAGATAGAGGAAGGGGGCGATGTTTTCATGAAAAACATCGCCCCCTCATTCGTATCTCGGCACCATGCGTCCTTGAGAACGAAGGCGAGCATGTCGAAAATAGAATATTAATATATGTAATCGGCGACTTCGATCAGCGCATGATTTTTTTATATATTTTTATATATATATATATAGAACGATACAAAACCAGACAAAATTGATATCTTATTTTCGCTCATATTACATTTGTATATCGCATCCCGTCATGCACGCGACTCCGATGATAAGATAAGAGAGCGCAGACTGCGATTGTCGTCAATTTAATTTGACGTAACGTATATTCGTGAAACGAGTGACCAGCTGCGAAGTGAAAAGTGCAGCGTGCATTAATGAACGAGACGAACTGCCAAACGCGAGAGTATTGCCCTGTAGTGCAACATTTTATAATTTTTGTTTTTTTTTTGTCTTTTTCTTTTAGATTATTGATTTACATTGTTATGATCTCGATAGAAGCTTTGTCCTTCGTTTTAGTCGCATTTTCTGCATTTAATTTCTTTATACTCCCTTTTTCCAAAACTCAAATGTGTCAATCTTATTTCAAATGTAAACAAATGTAATGTATTTTAATCTATTTTTAAATATTCCATCCTATCATTTTCTTTCTTTCTCTTTCTCTCTCTTATGTATTTTTCTTTTTTTCTTTGAAAATTCTAAAATTTTTTTTTAAACATCAACGTTGTTACCTGTTGTCGTCTTTGATGCAACTGATACGCTTGAATAAGTAGAAAGAACAAGAATATATCGAAGCATATAATTATTTTTCATATATACTTTGACATATATTTATTTCCATGTATTTAAGGTACTTCTGTCCTCACGCATACAAACGCGCGCATATCATCGAAGGTTAATCGTTAATTACTGATAAAAAAATAGAAAAATGTGTAAGCTGTCATCGTGAGACGTGAAACAAGATATGGTCGATAGTTGAAACACCTATGATGAAATGGCATGATCATTATATATATATATATAAAAGAAAAAGAGCACTAATTGTAAGACTCACACTCTGCAGAAAGGGCCAGATACCATCGATGCTGTCCGTAGCTATGAGCATTGGCTCGTGTCCTGACATTGTGGTGCTTCTAGCGATGCACGTATTTTAGAGATACCGCGGCGGTGACGGCAAGAAGGCGCCAGTACAACGAGAGGACAAGAAGGCGAGCGCATCCGCGACAGAAATTCACACACCGGCCACTGGCACGAACAATACTCTCTGACCGTACTAAACAGACTGATTGATGCGATTCAATCAAACGGAACGCATGTATGTACGTGTACACATATAAAGAGTATAGAGCACGCAAAATCCGTGCAATAATAATGTGCATAGAATAATATAATAGGAATAAGATGGGCTAACTCCGAGTGACTTTGGTAACCTCGTGCGACGACAGCGCGTAGTTCTAGATTTCAGGCCACTAATATTAAAAATTAAAATGTCCCATGAAAATAAGAAATAACTAGATTGTATTTCGAAAGAGCAGCTGTTTGTCGAACGTTTCGATTGGTTATCGGATCGGTAACCAATTAGCATTGACAACTAATTTCTAGAGATTCAAGAAATTTTCTATTTTTCTGCCAATCAGCAAGCTTAAAAAATTTGTCATACAATGTGTGCGTTTGTATGTAGAGAACTTCTTCAACATCTATTATTATCTATGACTAAAGAGTTTCGGAGTTATATTGGTTATATTCGCAAATTCGGAAATTATTGCCGGCAACATTCACGTTTATCAATCAATGTATATATATTGTATAATATCAATAACACCAAATAAATATTTTCTAAAATGGCAGGTAAAACAATTAATTTATCTAGAATGTCCAAAATATTTCAACCTATGACAACTGGATTACCTGATATTTGTGACAAAACAGAAATATCTCAAAGTCACAAGGTATGTTCTCCTTTTCTAATTTTAAATATGAATTAAAAAGAAAAAGAAATCTTTTAAGAATTTATTTAAATCAATTTTTGAGTTTTTTTTTATATAAAATATGCAAATCGCAAATGTAATTTTCAGTGTATTTGATAGAATGGCAATCTGTTAAAAATTGTAAATAAAGTCTGATTTCTTCGAATAAATTAAATTCTAAATATTTCTTTTATTTTAGTACATTTTATTAAAATTGATTAATTTTTTTGAATTTTTGATTTTAATTTTTTAATTTTTAATTTTTTTGAGTCGAAGCCTTTATTGCATTTTTTAATTATGTTTTTTTTTTTGAAAATTTAATTGTAATTGCAGTTAATGATTAATTATGGAATTATTAAACCAGTTAGCATTGGCATGTATGCTTTGTTGCCATTGGGAATGCGGGTTTTGAATAAGTTTATAAATCTTGTGGATAAAGAAATGACAAATATTGGTGCAGAAAAGATATTGCTTCCAGCATTAACTTCTACTTCATTATGGAAAAAAACTAATAGATATGACTCTAACAAAGCCGAATTATTTACAGTTAAAGATAGACATGAGAAAGAATATATATTAAGTCCAGTAAGTAAGAAATATATTATCTACATCATATTTGTGTTTGATTAACAATTATACTTAAAGGAAAATATGCAATATCATTATTATCATAGTTATGTTCATGTATAGTCTATAATTGAATAAAACAATTTTTTAATCTTAACATTTGCAATTGTAGTTATTATGAAGAAAAAAAATAAAGCTTTTACAAAAAACTGAAAAAAAGCAGAGCTTTCTTTTACATCTAGATAATATATAGATTAAATGATGTCATTTTAGTCATATAAAATGTATATCTTCGAATATTCCTATGTTATTATAGACATATGAAGAAGCTATCTGTGACTTAGTATCATCAGCAGGACATTTTTCAACTAAATTATTACCCTTGAGGTTATATCAAATTTCTAGCAAATGGCGAGACGAAATGAAACCACGGCTTGGTTTTCTACGAAGTAGAGAATTTATTATGAAGGACTTGTATACATTTGATACTAATTTGGATAATGCACAATATACATATGATCTAGTTTGCGAATCTTATAATAATATTTTTAATCAAATTGGTATAAAATATGAGAAAGGTATACAATATTTTTCTAATTTTATACTAGAGTTTACACAATTACATTATCTACAAATAAAATTAAAAAGACTTGCAAAAAATTTTTAATAATTTAATCATAGTTATTAAAAGTCATAGGTGATGTGGGAACAATCGGGGGCTTAGTATCACACGAATATCATTATGTATCTAATATCGGCGAAGATATCATACTTCAGTGCCCCTCATGCCATTTTTCTATTAATCAAACTATTTCTAAAATGACAAATTGTCCAAAATGTGAAAACAAATTACAGCAACATACCACTGCTGAGGTAATATAAAAAGTGTTGAGAAAATTTATATATATGTATTTCTGATTTGCTTAAATTAATATAAATAGAGAACACAGATATAAACAAGCAAATATCACAAAGAAACAAATATGCACATTGCATAAATAATAATTGCAGATAGGGCACACATTTTTATTGAATACAAAGTATTCACAACCATTAAAAGCAATGTATATGGAACAAAATGAATTGAAACCTATGGTAATGGGTTGTTTTGGGCTAGGATTAAGTCGTATTCTTATGTTAACTGTTGAACTGTTATCGACAATTAATGAGATAAGGTGGCCAATAAAATTAGCACCATATACAGTATGCATTATACCGCCAAAGGTAATAATGATAAATGCAGTTTTTTTTTCCATTAAAGATTTTGCTTTATTATATCAAATTGTTGTCCACAGGCTGGTAGTAAAGAAGAAAGTGCATCTAACTATGTTGAGCGACTGTTTGAAATTCTTTGCAAACGCGATATCGATGTAATATTGGATGATCGTACACAATTTACGATTGGTAAACGATTGGTATTTGCGCGTGCATTAGGCTATCCTTACATAATTATTATTGGCAAACCTTCAACTCGACCGATACCTTTATTCGAAGTATATGACGTAAATAATTCGGTTCATAATGAATTATCATTAGAACAGATAAGTCATTATTTTGATAATATAAATTTAAAAAATTAGGTATGTAAAGAAAAATATGTATAGTATACATTTAGAAAATAAAAATGAGATTCTAATGTGTGCTTACATTGTATATTATCTAAATCTCTTTTATATATATTTAGTACATATTTAAAATAAATGTATATATAACACAATAATTGTGTGTGTGTATATGTAGTTTTGTAAATATTATTGATTTTCTATCATATATAATACATGTTTTAGCACAAACGTTCCAGTATACTAAATTTTTAGTAAGCTAAGATGTACAGGTCATTGGAAAGAAGGAAATTTATCGATATATTTAATATAAATATTGATATATGCATGCTAATAGATTGTTAATTTCAATTTTGTAAACGATAATAATTAAAACTAAAATTTTTATGAATTATTTTATACACATAAATATTTTAAAAAATTTCTCGCTTCTGATGTCATGATATCAGAAAGATTAGGAATTTTAAAATTTGGGAAAGAAGCTAATTTGGGATATGTGATACAATGGGATATGTTATAATAACAGCAATATAGCCATAATGTTGAAAATATATATTACAATATACATACTCTTATATTATGAAATATTTGAAAGCTCTTCTAATATAGTTTGCGTATCTAAAGAATTAAGATCTATCGAAGCCCGTGTATCTACTATCACTCCAGTTACCTGAAAATAATGTTTGGAATATTATTACTCATAATATTACTCATATATAACATATAACTTTTCAGTGGATATAACTATGTGCATGTAAAAATTTTATTGGATCAATTTTTAGAGATAATAATATTAATTAAATACACATTTTTTATACATATTATTTATATTATTTACCATTTCCTCAAAAAATGCAGTATGATTAGGTTTTTCCGAGTATCTCTCATACTGATCCAGGTTATCTTGTAGTTTTAAAGCAAGGCTATCATAATTCTGTATTATGATAGCTAGAATTTGTTGTTCTGTTGGTGTTGACAAACTCTCTTTTGCTAGCCATGCGGCTATCTTCGGAGGAAAATGATTTACTATATCTCTCACATTCACAAGAGAATTTGTTAATTTAAGCGCATGTTCTTTATACTCGTACGATTCACTAGTCGAATATCTCAGTGCTAAAATATTTTCATATCTCATTATAAAAATTATCGCTATCTTTTTTTATTTGTAATCCTATAAAAATTTTTATGTCAATTACTTACCCATAGCATTTAAATTGGTAAAGATAAGCCTCATACGAATAATTTCATAAAATAATTCATCATAACTATTGGGTGATGATAGGAATGTATCAGCGTATGTAATAAAAAAGTTTAAAATGTTTACCACCTGTTTTAAGGAATAACAAAAATATTATCTTATTCAATTAAATGTTGATGTAAATTTTTCAATTCTTTTTCTTATTACCTGAATAGCCAAAGGAAATATGTTCATTTTCTTAATGAGATGGCTCTCATGTGTTGTTAAGAATTTCAGTAAATTAATTAATGCAGTCCAAAGATCTCGCCACTGATAACCAAGTCTGACACGACATCTTTTTTGGTAACACAGCAGTCTTTGTAGAACGCCGATACAATGGTGATATAATTCAAGTGGAAATTTCTTCATCATATGTGATGTTATAAATTCAACGAGCAAATCTATAATTAATAAAAAATAATAAAATACACAATATATAATATCCTTATAAATATATGTGATAATGTATTATAATGAAAAACAAAAGAGGGAGCATTTTATTTAATTCATCTAAAATAAAGACTAAGCAATTTATTATATTAACATAATATATTTTATTAGTTAGAATAATGTTTTATAATGTTACTAAGGCAATAGCTCTTTTTGTTTGGTTCTTACGTTATGCTATTTCTAGAAATATATATTATATAGAATATACCGAGTAACGTAGCTGCAAGTGGTTGAGCAGGCGCTGCTTTATCTTGTAATTTTCTATGATGCATAGGTACTCTATGTAACTGAACTCTGAACGCCAGGTTCGCATCATGCATTAAACTGTTCGCGTATTGATCTTCCGCGATACAACTTAATATCAAGAAACATAATTTCACATTATTCATTATAGCCTCTGTTCTAATAACCTGCATAACTATTGAACTGTAATACAAATAGATATCTTATAGTTGTCAAATGATAAATTGTTAAATGTATGTTTATATGTTTATATGAGTACATGAATGTATATATGTATAAATATTTACATGTATTTAATGTATTTATTAACATTTTATTTTCTCACCAGTATTGCAGAAAAGTTGCTAATAAATTGAACGGTTGGGATGTTACATCAGGTGGTGAAGCGCCAGGAGCTACCGCATTCGGACCCAAAGTATTATTCGGTGATGGAGGTGCACTGGTATCGCTTTGCGTATAGGCCAGAGTAGTTACAAAATTACGATTTAAGTGTGTAGCTTCGTACAAAGCTAAAAGTAAAGCATTATTCGCGCGAACTTGTTGCGTTTTCGCTTCCTCTTCTCCAACAAACATGCTACCAACTATACTAGTCAAAGAAGATAACCAAGAGGCTTGTATCTCTGGAAATATATTGATTATTGAAAACTGTTTATATATTGTATTATATCAATTTAGAAAATGTAGAGAAATCATCTAGTCTTCTCTCTTCTAAAACATCATATATTAAATTTAAATTATATAAAGGTAAAAATTGATGAAAAGGATTTCTAATTAAAAGAAAGAATTATACTATATCTCTTGCAATACCTGCTCTTTGTTGAGCGAATTGTCGACAAAATTCTGTTAATGAACTTGATATGGCTTGCCCATATCCATTGAGGGCTAATTCATCATCCAAAATTGACAATTTAACGATATATGGATTTGCACTTTCATATTTTCTGTAGTTGACTAGAAGTGTTAATAATAAAACCACATCATGACCATGGCGATTCCTAGTAGCTGTATCTCTCAATAACTGCATTATGATATTAAATAAATAGCACATTAGAATTAATGAAAATATTCTATTTATGCAAATTTTATATAAATATAAAAAAATGTATGGTTTATAAATAATTCTAACATACTTGAATTAGTGACTCAAAAACACTATTTAGCATCACATATTCCAGTAAGGTATTTTGACTGATATTGTCCATACCAGTAACTATTATTAACAATAATTTCAGGCACAAAGCTTTCAAACTATCAGGATATTCACCTAAAAAAAAAATTTTTCCTTAAATTTTTCCCTCATTATTTTACTATCTAATCTTTTTTTTCTAATTAAAATATAAAATATGTAAATGTTTAAAATTATTAAATCATTTATGTATATCTTTCTCATACCTGTCAAAAAATTATTACAATGTTGCATTAATGTTGTCATCCTCTGCTCTGCAGAGTCAAAGCCTACTAGAATATCTATTAAATTAAATCCATAGTCCCCTTGGTTAGCTTTTTTATACATGGATTGGATAACTGCTGCTAAAGTTTGCAATGCATATACTATCCTAAATGGATGTTCGTCAACTAAAGTATCGACACAATGGCATACTAATGCATTCAAATTTTCTTTGCTAGCATTTAATTGTTCTGATGTCATATGCAAAATTTCATTCTCTATATGAGGTACCTACAATATTATATTCATTTTTATTTATATATATTCTCCAATAAGAAATAATATTTATCAATAACAAAATTTAGTACATTAAAAAAATCATTTCTATCAAAAATATATAAATTTAAGTTTATAATATATATTTCAATATATTACATAAAAATATGTCATATAGTTATTTCGGAAGCCAAATTAGTTGCAATAAAGTGCACAAACAATAGCAATTAAGCTTTGATAATTGTTAATAAGCTTATTAAAAATCTACAAAATTTAAAAATGATAACAAAGTACAGAATAAGAATAAACAGATTACTTCTTGTAATTATTAACATTATGCTTAAAAAAATATGAGATTAAAAAAATACATACCATAGGTTTAATAAGAAACAGCTCATTCCAAAAATTTGGATGAGCTAAAGTTAAATCTTCACCTTTGAAGAAGCTCTCGTAGATTGGTACTAACTTGCATTTGTGTTGACGTTTGGCACCAGAGCCACTTCTTTTTCTCATAGCCATTGGTGTAGCTAATTTTTTTTACTGTTCATACTTAATAAGATCTAGGAATATATATAGTATTTAAGAATAACTTTCATATAATACAGATACGCACAATAATCTCAACGCATTCCTTAAATTTTTTTAAAAATTCCTTTTCAAAAAGGTTAAAGAAAATATCACATATCTAATAAAAATATTTTTTTTTTATATATTTATATATTTATTAAAATTTAAAAAATCTTGATACATAACATAAATTTGAACTATTAATACATATCTTTTTAAAATTTACAATAACACTAATGTAAAGTTATAGAATAGCGCGCGCACGAGAGAGAGTGAGAGAGAAAGAAAGAGAGAAAGATTATTCGGTATATAATAATTCTTACCAATTTCTTAAAATTTAATAATTATAATAATTCAAATATTGTACATTGGATAACCGAGAAAATTGTTTATATCCAAAATTATTCAGTTAAAAAAATATTTCAAGGTTAGTACTCAATTATGTCAGCTAGAATGCAATCTGCTTGAATTAACCTCAAATTTAGGGTGTCGAATTCTATTTAGCGAAGACTCAAACCCCACTTAGCCAAGACTCAAACCCTACTAAGGATGTGTTCGGGGAGCATGCTTTTAGGGCTATGAGCGTGCTCTATCCTTGTTCAACTTCAATAAATAACAAAGATAGAGCATGCCCATAGCGCTAAAAGCATGCTCTCCGAACCCAACCTAAGCAAAGCAGGATTTGATTCAAATTTGAATCAAATCCCGTTTATCAGTTGAATTTGATTGAATCTTATATTCAACAGTCTATAGATATAGTTTATGGTTCAACCCGGTGGTTTGACTGTCTATAATCAGTATATAAAATTTAAAATATGTTCTGTCAGAGAATTGTTTTAAATAAATTCTATATTTGTGCAATGTATGTATATAATTATTTAAGCAATCTCATTACAGTAATTTTACTTTCATTATTCAAAAAAAGAATTTTTTTGATAATAAAAATAATAAGCACACATATACATTTTTTTTAAAAATCAAATGGGAGTATTTAAAAGAAAAAAGTTACAAATACAAAAACTATTACTCTGTGTAAAGAAAAATTTGGGTAAAAAAATTTATTTAATTTTAATTTTTTCATATCATTATCAATCCAGTGATATTTTTCTAATTCTAATTACAATTAACCTATGAGGATTTATTTATAGTCAATATAATACAGTATAATTATAACAAAACTCTTGATTAATTCATAAGATACAAGCTCAAAATAAATCACTTATTAAAAGCCATAAGAAAAATAATTAATTGATTTATTGTTTTAATTTAATTTTAATTCTCTGATATGCATTGCAAAGCATTCCTCGAATGTTATAAATATTATCAAAGCTTTCTGGTTGAACATTATACGCTGAGTCAACTGCTTTTGCCCAGATTTCAATTTCATTAATATCCTTATCAACAGGTAATTCCACTCTCCATAATGACCAACTCCAGTGTCGACCTTGCTTTGCCTGAGGATCTTCTATCAAATCTGCTGTATGCCAAGTCTTCCCTTTACATAAAATATAAAAATTTAAATAATAGGAAATATAAAAATTTTAATAATAGGAAATCATTAAAATGAAGAAAATAATGAGTAATTTAAACTTTTATTTCTTTTTTTTTTCTTACCTTTATCATTTGTTACATCAACACGAATTATTTTCCGACCACCTCCAGACCATGCATAACCTAACGAAATTTATTATATTTTATAAGCATTTATGTAAAAATAACAACTATAGATTTAAATCTTTTCAATACAACAAAACTAAGTGACTATAATATATCACATAAAATATATTTTAAGTATCATATATAATGTTTTTTATATTTGCAAAATTCCGTGATACAAATTTAATATTCAAAATTCAGAGATGATTCTAATACTTATTATATCTTAATCATTATTTTTGTAACAGATCAGACAATTGTGATTGTCTAAATTTCAGTTTTTACCTTTTACTTCTATTTTTCCTTTTTTTACTTCAACTATGGCTGAATCTTGTGGATCGCATATTGCCGATGTTACGGGCATTTCTTGTATCGCAGGCGATTTACTAAAGTCTACATTGTCCCAATTTGTACTCGGAGAGAATCCTTTATAATCACCTTGTTGCCACTGCGATTGACTTTCTTGCTTTGAAACGCAAATTTTATCTATCAAACAAATATTTTGAGATAAAAACACATGAATTCAATGATTATACATAATCAATATTAAAATTTTGAAATTATCCATACTAAGCCATTTCACATTTCTCGCACCCACAACACCAGGAACGATTATTCTAATCGGGAATCCGTGATCTTTGCTTAATGGTTTACCATTCATTTCATAAGCTAAAATCACATCTCCTTTTGGATCCATAGCTTTGGCAATAGGAATACTTGCACCATATGGTGTACCAGATGGATCTAAATCATACCCTTCAAACTGATGAGAAAATATTAAATGTTTTCGGAAAATATTTTTTAAAATTATATATTATATGTTATATTATTTATATATTATTTATAAATATATATTTAATATATACCAACAAAATTAATTTAGACTTTATCAAATAGGTGCAAAAATTTTAACAAGAGAAATCAGAAGAATAGTAATAATATGCAGAGTTTAATAACAACATTTCTATAAAAATTTGGCTACTGTCATTTATATAGAAAAAATACCTGAACATGATCAAATTCATCTTCATTGATTCCCAAATCTTTTAATATATCATATAATCGTGCACCAGTCCATGTAGCATTTCCAACCGCACCTACATTCCAATTAATCCCTTTCAATTGTTTTACCTATAAATAAAGTACTACATAAATATTGTTACTACTCAGGCCAGCAATTTTTAATTTTTGAATGGCATATACTTTTGACATTTCTGAACGCCTATTTCCACCGCACATAATAGTTGCTGTTATTGTGTGCTTGTCATACTTTTTTATAGCCTCAAAATCAAGTGTCTTTTTTATTTTTTCCTCTATTGCTAATTCTAATTTGTAATCTTTTAAATCTATTTGGGGTACTGGGAGGTGATTTCTAACGTAAAAGAGATCACTATGCAAAGAAAAAAGAAACAACATCAATGTAATATTAAATGTATATGTAAAGCATATATAAGAAAAAAAACAATAATTGAATAACATAAAACTTACACTGGTGTAAGAAAACTGTCAACTAACACTGAAGACGGTGGTTCTGCACAGAAAGGTTTATGACCATTGATTATTAAGGCTTTATGTCTAGTTGGTTCATTTGCATATGGATCGTACAAATCGTTTTTATTGGACTTAGCATCCTCTTCTGAAATATTTCCTATTCTCATAGATTCTAACAATGAGTATATTTCAGGTGTATTGTGATTGGCAAAAATTGACCAGAAAGGATCAATTGAACCTCCTGCTGCCATCAAAATTTTTGAGGGACCACCTGGATGTTTGTCTACAAATTCTGTTATATCATATACTCCTTGTCCAAAGGTAACCCAAATACGATTCTTTTTATTATCATGTTTTCCTACTTCTTCCAAGGTGTAGACCTTCATATCCTTTCGTAATTGACCACATTGTATATTTTGTGTTGCATTAAAAGTATAAACGTTTTTTTTATATTTAAAAACATAGTAGGATATACCTAATATTGATACAGCAACAGCATATGTTATATATGAAGAATTTTGTGCATTTTTAGAAAATTTATATTTTTTCTCTGCAGAATATTGTTGGCATATATTAGCATAATTTCTTACAACTATTTGTAATAATGGTACCTGCGATCTGAAATGTATATCCAAAAGATAATTTAAAGATTGTAAAAATCTATCTACATATATAATTTAACATAATCGTATTTTTAACATAAATCTACATATATTTAACATAATTTATGTATAATTTAATATATCAAAATACTATTCAGTTCATTAATAGATACAATAGATACAACTTTTAAATAATAAAAACAATATGTGTGTTTGAATACCTATGTCTTATTCCATAAAATATTTTCGAGTATAAATTCATAATATTAATTTGTAAATTGTTTATTTAATATTTCAAACTCGTCACAATGTCGACAACGTAATTCGGTATTATTAATATGTATTAACGCTTTGCAAACGTAAGACATACAAATATGGGATATGAATTGCAACATATCTGATAACGCAAAAGATGAGTAAAAGTAAAAAAAAAAGTGTTTTCTAGTGTTGCTAAATGAACAGCGAGAAAAGATATAAAAAATAGAATGAGATTAGAAAGCACTTTTTTATCTCTTTCAAGTAGGCTATATTTTTGTGATTGGTACTTATCAAAGTGTTGGTACCCCTTACCGCAAATTATCCAGTCATCGTAGAGTAGGTTCGTCTATGTAGTTTATATACCTATGCATACATTTATATGTTCTCATCTACCAAGCTATAGTATATTTATACTATGGCTATATATTATTATTGATAGTATTATACTGATTATAGTTTTCAGTCATTGACAGCTGCGCGCGGATATAATTTATAATCAATCCTTTATTTATAAGTGACTTTTTTTCAATTTTATAGGAAACTTTGAATGTCGCAGCCTGTTTTTTATGATATAAAAATTGAATAAATATTTTCGATATTGATTATTGATTTACACTTGCAAATGTGCGAAAATATGTGCGAAATAATGAGTTAAAATCAGTTTTATACACTGATTAGATATTTCAATTGGGATGACCGAAAAATCAGGGTTTCTTGATGATGAAACGAATTCTATCGAAAAATATGATGGTGCAAATTTTATTTCAAAGCAAGATATTCGATTAACCGAAGGTATAAATTCAGTTTAGAAACATATATTTATTCCAGTATATATAAATTTTGTGTGTGTGTGTGTGTGTGTGTGTGTGTGTGTGTGTGTGTGTATGTGATATATATATAAGTTGTATAATTATATATTGTATTCATACATTTACTTCAATTATAATATTCATTAAAATTAAAGTACACAAATATTTATACATAATAAAATTATATAAAGTAAAATAAATATATATAAAATTAATGCTTCTTTTCTAGTCTTTTTAAGTCAAAAGAAAATTAATTGTATGCATGTCAAATAGTTTTTTTTTTTTTAGATTTGCAATAATACAATTTTAATATTATAGAATTTATTAATATAAAAACTTGTACTTGAATTTAAAAGACATATTGATCACAATAATTATTTTTGTATGCAACCAGGAACAATGATGCAGAATGATGTCTTGCAAATTCAGAATAATCATTGTAGAAATAATATATTCAGAAGTAAAAGCGACTCAGCATTATCAAGAAAAAATGATGGAAGATTAAAACAGGATTATCTGACAGACAACATTGATTTATTGACTAGGGTTAATATCGACAAATCTATTACCGATATTCCTAATATAAAACTTCAAACATATCACTTATCTAACAGTGAGAGCCGTCTTTCATATGACAATGGTTCTCTTTATGATTCATTTTCCAATAATATGAGTGTTTCTTTATCCTTAATACCAGTATCATCTTTAGATTTATTTCTAGTCAAAAATAAAGTTCACAAATCTGAAAATGATGTAGGTGCATATAGAAATATAAGAGCAGATGAAGAAGAAATACTATTTAATCGATCGAGCAAAGCAAAAGATTTTTTATCTACTTTGCAATGTTCTATGAATGAAGAAGTTATTAATGTATGTGAAAATAATTTAATAAAAGACAAACAAGATAAAAATTATTTTAAAGATCAGACTACTGCTACAGAAACTAATATATTTCAAACAGAACAATCTTGCAAAGAAATAATAGACTTACAATCACAGATAAATAATAATGGAACTTTAAGTGAGAAAAATCAAGATGAAAAAAAAGATCTATGCAAAGAAAATGGGTCTATTTCAACTTTGACACTAAATGCCCATGTGCAAAATAGTTTGACATCTCGACCAACATTAACTAATGACAGTAAACTTGTTAAAATGTCTTTTTTGACAAATCCGATAACTATAATGCAATCAAATGTTCAACTTTTAAATAAGAGTCGTAATATTTTCAATTTTATCACAGAGAAATCGACAAACATTATGGAAAAAGCTCTACTACCGCCACATTTGGCAATGAAATACAATCGCATATCAAAATCTATTGAAACCAATAATTCTATGATGGGATTTTATACTAATAACGAATCTTCTTTGAAAGAAATAATTGGAAAGACTAGATTGGACACAGATTTAACAACAAATCCAAGTAATAGTCATATAACAAATTATATGGTAATACCAAATCATGACAAGAACAAAGATAAATTAAATAATATAACAAATAGTGAAATTGATGTAGATCTATCTACATGTATAAAAGAAAATAAAACATGCGTTAATTTAGAGAATGTAGAACGACAATTATGTAATTCTAAAAATAAAATATCAAACGAAAAAGAATATATTTTTCAAAAAAATGATGTAGATAGATTAGATTGTAATATTATCAGTGAACAAGCACAATGTGTATCATTGCCAGAAATAAATGAAAATAAAAGTAATTTTCTACATAAAGAAAAGTTGCTTAAGGATATACATGAAGAAGATTCATCTAGACTTAATACTTTGCTAGATTCAAATATTTTAAAATTAGACTCATTAGAACATCTTACATTGGAAGATTATACGAGATTAAAACTTGAGAATGCAAAATTGCTAGAAAGAATTGAGCATTTAGAAAAATCAAATCGATTGAATAAATCATTCTGTGAAACCCAGACAAATACAGATACATTTATCTTACAAATAGAGAACTTGGAAAAAATTATAAATAAATTAACAGCCGATTTGAATACATCACTCGATATGCAAGAAGCTTTGAAGAAAGAGTGTATCACAATTAATAAGGAAAAAGAAAACATGGTTATGAGATATGCAACTAGTGAGAAACAATTGATAGATTCAAAAAGGTATGTATAAGAAAAACAATTTTATTATTTGGTATTTGTATCACTTTTTAGACATGATTGGGAAAAGTGAAATCTTCTATGAAATCTCGAGTATGAAAGTAAATCTCAGTTAGAAGCAATATATTTTAAATAAATTAAAAATAGGGAATGTTTTCTAATGCTTTCTTATTTTGTTGAATATTGTTTTTTTATTGGTCATACGTATAAAGATTTTAAAAGAGCGAATCGGACTTGTTATAAATGCCTGATAACTAGTTGATTAGCTGCCATAATACATTGACATCTATACATTAAATATATACAATTGTTTAGTGAAATTTAATTATGTAATGTATATAACAGAGCGGTAGATTGCGCGGAATACAAAATTAAAGAACTTCTAAAGGATCAAGAATTATTGCAAAACAAGTTACGCCAAACGCAGGGTGAACGTACAAGAATATGTAACATTATGGATGGAAAATGTCGTGAGATTACTGATCTTCAAAAGGAAATAGAGAGATTAAAAGAAGATAATAAAATGAAGGAAATCAAACTAAAGTGGACGCAAAATAAACTTAAAACTGAAATGGACTCACAGAAGGATACTCAACAGAAATTAGATAAAGCTTTGGTAAATATATAGTGCAGTTTTTATCACAGACTTAAGTTAAGAAAAAGCAGCTTAAAAATTATGTTTTGAATTGCGCAAGCGTATAATAACAAATCAAATCTTATTTTAGTCAAAAATATTAAATACTAACTATTACCTGCATTATTACCATTGTATTAAATTAAGTTTAATTGATTAAGTATTAATTGAGTTTTGATAAGCAAAAACAAACCATATATAAAAAAAATACTTTTAATTTGACAAATTTATCAAATCGATTGACTTTACATAATGTTAAATTTCTTTAAAAGAGATTTTGCAAACAAAACTTTGCAAAATCTCTTTTATTTCGTAAAAGGTACAAATATGATTAATCTCATTAATATAATATAATTAATATAATATAATATAATATAATATAATATAATATAATATAATATAATATAATATAATATAATATAATATAATGCAATATAATATAT
>JBCAUJ010000008.1:431120-441554 GCA_038406275.1 Cataglyphis albicans | reverse complement strand
TATATATAGTTTTAGGCTATAGCGATAGGACAAGGAAATAACGATAAGTGTCAAATAAGCAATAAGTGTCCAATAAGAACACTGCATTTTCAAAAAAGCAGATCTCTCATTGGATATCGTTTATTACTATCACTATTCTCTTGTTCCTATCGCCTCACATTATGCAAGGGCCTTTAGTTTTTATAGTTAATCTCATATGTAATACTACAATATGGCTAGTCATGTATCTTTCCAGTAAGAGACGTGAGCAAAAATATTACGATGCAGAAGTATATCAATCTCTCGTTTCCACAATTTTGTACTTGACACAATGCGCATGCGCGAATTTTGTTGAACCAATAGTATTAAGGTGCCTTTAAATGGCAGTAGCCGAGCTTCTGAGCTGCGCAGAAGATCAAAAAGATAGATTTCAGCTTCTTGTTGCTTTTTGCGACTATATAATAACATGGTGAGTCGCACGAGTGAATCGCACACACTTTCCGTAATCGTAATCGTAACCGTAACGTAAAAGCATTCGACCAATCGCATTGCTTAAGGCCATTGCACGTTAAAAAATTTTAGTCGTAATCATAAGGCCGTAAGAAAATTGAGCAATCACAATCAAACATTTTAAAACATAATAAAAATGTTTGAACTGTGATTGGTTGACTTATTTACGGCTTTACGATTAGAAATTTTTTCACGTGCAATGGCCTTTAATTCGACTGTCGCGTTGTATGGGCTGCATTCGGTTTCACGCATAGAGCGCATAGATCACTTGAAAATCTACAATATATGTTACGTGAACTATAGATTTTCAGGCGATTTATATGCTCAATGCGTGAAACGGAACGCATCCCTAGATGCAATGCATCCAACATGAATATTTCAAATTCAAAAATGAAAAGCTTTTATTGATTTTTTCTGTATCTAATAGTTTAATAGTCGAGGAATGATAAGAGGATTCTAATTTTGTTTAGAAACAATATACATATATGTATTTATATATAAAGGTATTTCGTGAAAACATTTGTGTAAAATAGGAGATATTTTTCATCTTTCATGATAGTGAATATCGAGCAAAGAGCACTTTACACATGCCCCTCCTGATATAATATTCTAAGATTAGATTGCATGATTGATTAATTTTTCAATATACTTATGCCTTACATGGTTATATGTAGTAAATCTATCTAGACAGTTCCTTAATACACGCACAACTTGAAATCGCAATGCAAAAAATGTGTCTTGACTAGAAGAACTCATTAGGGGAACCGTCTTGATACGGCTCTGGACGACGATCCCGCGATTTGGACTTTTGGATTGTCGTGTAGAGATCGCTTCTGATGCTGAGGAATGTATGAACATGTTTTACGAGTGATTAATGCCCAAGCACAGGTTATTCAGCCGGAGACAGCGAAATTCGTTAGTAAACATGCAACCGCGACATTATCGTGAGTGATCATCGTTATAACGCCCGATTATAATGGCAGAGAACCTGTCAAAACGGCCTTCCAAGGGAATTCTCAAGACGTCCAGCAGTTTTGATAATCCAGAAGCGCCTAGGTGAGTGCATCAATTGAATTTCGATGCGTGTTAGCGTAAAAATAGAGATGCATGCGTCTCGTATTACGGTTCGTCATTATTCTATGAAATAAGAAATGGACAAACATAATCGCGGAAGTTATTTTCCACACACATTATATATATATATATATATATATATATATATATATATTTGATTTGATATATAATTTTTTTTATTTTGTGTGTATGCGTGTGTGTATGTGTGAATATCATCTTCAAATTGTACGTATTTGTTGGGCTCTCGAAGTTTTTCTTCTGCAAAATTTTTCTAAAAAACAAGATTATTGTTTCTTTATATCAAAGAATAAATTTAAAGTATTTTCAGTACTATTATTTACAGAAGGGTGAGAAACTGGAAAAATAGTTTATAAATATTTGTAAAGTCAAGTCATAAATTAATTCATATTAACTGGCATTACTTGAGGTAGATTCTATTTTTAAACATAATGAAAGGTATCATTTAATTTTTTTTCTTTTTTTTTCTAAGTACTTTACATTAATTGATTCGTAGACCAAATAAAGAAACAACATGGGACGAAATGAATATTATTGCTACTCTTCATCCTGCTGACAAGGATTATGGTCATATGAAGATCGAAGAACCAAAAACCCCATACAACTTTGAAGGCCTTCAAAATGAACATGAATTTGATCAATTAGATGCTAAAACTATTGCAGCAAAGTAAGTATACCAGTGTTATATATTACACAATTTCAATTTGTAAATACATATTATGTGACTGAATGCATGTTTGTAAAATATAAAATTTTGGTATAAAAGTATAAAACTTGATTTTAATTATATGGTTATGAAAACTCAGATTAGCTGGAAGTAGCAAACCCAAAATTTTTGAAGAATCTAGCGAAGAAGAGGAAGATGAAGAAACTCCTGAAGAAAAAGGTGAGATGAAAGATGCTTAGATATAAGTTACTTTGTTATTGATGTATTCAATTTTAGAAAGGAGGAAAGCTTTTGAGGCAAAAAGAAAAGGCCACTATCGAGAATGGCATGCCGTACAAATGGCAAGACGACTTTTAGAACAAGATGAATTAGAAGAAGAAGATGATGATGGCGGTAAAAATAACGAAGAAAATTCGTCTGAGGAAGAGGAAAGTGATTTTGACACTCGCTTCAAATGCATGCCGTCCTGTGATAGAAATGAAAAAAAATAAACAAAAAGTATTGATTAGTAATTTTATTTTTAAATCGCCCATCATTACTATAATTTTGTGGCAATGTCTGCTTTATCATTTAATGCTATTGTGAAATGTTTGTTAAAATGTTTGTTATACATTTAAATGCCCAAACACATACACACATACACACTCAATCTCGAATTTAATCCTGTGTATATAGCTGTAACAGCTTTGCCCTCTGTAAATAAACATTTTAAAAACTTGAATGTTTATAGAGTAATCTATTGTTAGATTTTTTTCAAGATTATAGATAAAATAATATTGTATAATCACAAATTTTTTTTCTTTTTTTTTGTTTTAGTTACTAATTTAACTCAAAAATACTTATTAAACTGTACACAAAACTCGTCGCATTAAATCATTTAGATTTATATAGACAGTGATTTGTAAAAGCTTCGCTTGTTGTTTCGCATGTTATTACAGAAGAGGGGCCTATCTTTTGTTATTTTACACAGTTGATTTTAACAATGTTCTTAAAATTCAATATCTCTGAAGAAATTTGCAGAGGGGGTTCTCTCTTAATCATTGTATCAAAATTCGACGAACAAGGCTGAACAAAGCGTTCTCATATATAGCGAAAATTTAAGATGCCATATGTAATTTTTACAGTGAAAAAATTGTGTACCTAAAATGTTAGGATACATATGTAATGCAAGTCCTGTGATTAGCATAGGAGTATACTATGTAACATTCGAATGTATGATCTCGAACTTTCGTTTTTTCTCGTAATGCTTGATTTTACTTTCCAAACTCTCTATAAAAGAAAATGGATATAGATTATATACATCGACATGTAATGAAATTATCAATTTGTGTAACATGTATTTATCAATTAAGTGAACTATTTAATCTGGACCTGTCCAAGTTTATTTGAGCTCATGTATTTAATCTCCTCTTTATTCTTATATACCACACTCTATACTCTTTCTTCTATATTCCGCTTTATATTCCTCAATCATTTGTGCCATCATTATTTTTTCAAGCAATTTTTTCAAATCGCAAAACAAGGATACAACGAATATATGTCTATATAATTTGGGTCTTCCCTTTTTCTCTCTTTCTCTTATATTTTCTATGTCTTATTAAGATTATTTTATTCAATAGCATAAGCAAGAAAAGCTGTGTTACTCATGAATCAAAACTTGGACAGGCTTAATTTAGTAAGTTGTATATTGTTGATAGATTACATATTTAAAAAAATTTCGGATGTAGATTACGTCCAAACGCGGTGACGTTATGCTTAGTATCATAAAAAAAAGTAAAGAATTAAATATATTCGATTATCAAAATTTTGAATGTCTGTATATTATATAATGGAATAAAGCATATTATATATACTAGATTTTGAATAGTATTTTATAGGCATTAGCATCTAAAAGTTAAGAAACAGTTCGTATTGTATAGATATGTAATAAAGTAATAAAATTTCAAACAACAAACTGAACATTTAAAAAGAATGAATTTGAAATAAGGTCTCGACTTTACCAATAAATTTATGTATCTATTAATTTTGATCGAAGTTGATTACGTATACTAACCACACATTTCTCGTTTCATTAATGGCTGATATACTTTCGATCGTACTCCAAGAAGGAGGCAATCACTTTGAAAATCAGTATTTGCACAACTGACCAAATCTTCCAACTTTGTCAACATATTTTTAATCATTGTAGATCTGTGCATTTAAAGACAGAATTTGATTATGAAATTAATTATATGTACAAAATTATATATATATAATTTCTTTTTCAATAAATATACTTTATAGTATTGAGAGCCCAATCCTGTTGTAATGTCTTGATAGTATTTATCAACTCATTTTTATCAATAAACCATTCTACACCTTCATAATCGCTATACCAGAGATTTAATGGTACTTCATGAGCCATATTATACTGCGGCTTCTGTGGACAAGTCTCAATATTTAAAAGCTTTAAAATTATTTCGGGATCTTCTTTTCTTTGTCCAACCAGTAACAAGATGCCCATTAAGCAACGTATTTGATGCCAGAGAAAAGCTTGACTTGTGATTTCTAATTCACACATATCATAGCCTTCAAAGTAAAAAAAAAAAATGTATATGCGTGCCGGAATAAAAATTTAATATATATAGATAAAATGCAGCTGGAGAAATTAAAAATTACCTGTAACTTTTTCCATATTTTGATAGCTTATAGAAACTTTTGCATCAAGTACAGTTCTCTTAAAGTTAATTACACCATTGGCTACATCCATTTTACAAATATTACGAAAATCATGATGTCCTATAGCATACTTGACGGATTTGTCCATGGCATCTATATCCAAATTGCTCTTTGGAAAAAAGTACTTATATGTCCTATATTTACAGTCGAATCTTGCAGAAAAATTTGATGAGACTGGATACCATGCTATACATCTTATATTTGTTGGTAGTAATCTGTTTAATATTTTACAATAGTTCAATTCCTCTGACAAATTATCTTGATTTTCTGGATCCAACCTACTGCGAATATCTAATGAAATCACTTGAGAGAAAGAGCTAACACCTTTATCGGTTCGTCCACATCGATGATAGTTGGCACTCTCGCGAGATTCTATGCAGCAACTTTTTAACAAAGCTGTGAATAAATGATGCTCAATAGTGTCATTGTTATCTTCTTGTATAGTAAAGCCATGGTAGTCCCAACCAAGATAACAGAATTTTAAGAGAATGTGCCTCTTATGATATCTGTAATCAAAGAAGGTACAATATATTATTATATATAAATAAAAAAATAATATAATGAAAAAGCGATACACTTACCGTGAAAAATCAAACGTTTTTCTTACTGTATTAGACAGCTCTTTCTTTTTCGACTTAGTATCTGTAACTTTTGTAATTAATGCTCTGAGTTGCTCATTGTGAGCTTCTAATTGTAATATTTTGTCAATTAATTCCTATAAAGCAAAATTGCCCATATGCACACAAATAAAAATAAATCACGCACATAATATATGATGATTTATATATGTATATATATATATATATATATATATATATATATATATATACATACGTATATATATTTCAAAATATTTATAAACGATCCTATTGATCATACCGGTTTATCAAATTGTTCCAACTGCTCCCTCGTACATTTCTTTATGTTAGCACGCTTAATAATTTTTGCCATAATCGCATTCTTTTCACGATAAATTGAAATATTTTTGTAACAATCGTCATATAAAGGTTATGTTTATGTCGTCGATTGTCGGGACGGTTTCTCTCGGCATTGGATGCGTTCGAAAATTCTACCCGTGGAATAAAGTAGCGTTTAATTGACCAATCGGGACAAAAAGGAGCAAAGATTTTTTTGCCTGAGGGTCGATTGTGTTATCTGTGATAGACTTATAGCGAAATTTTCGAATAATGATTAATCCAACTCGGATCAATTAATCGCTATATTTTACTATGAATTCAATTTTTATTGACAGAGACAATGCAATGACATCATTAATCGCTCTGAGAGCGAAAAAACCTGCCATCTTTGAAAGCGCCATTCAATATATCTAGATTGAGAAGGCCATTGCACGTTAAAAAATTTTAGTCGTAATCGTGTAGGCTTTAGGATTTCTAACGTGCAATGGCCTTGAGCGTATATCTTTATTTAAGGAGTGGGGGATAAAGGTCATATAGAAAAGGATGTACTCTTTCTGTATCCCTTGCGGTCTCTCTCGCTCGCACATAGCATAGCGTTCTCTTTGGCACAGAAACAGAGTTTATCATATCCTATGTGCGCCTCATATATGTAATATGGTGAACCTTTACCCTCACTCGTCGATCTAGATATATTATGTCTATGCTTATAAAATTACGGCTGCGGTCAGGAAGACGCTTCGAAAAAAATGCTTCGAAGCATTTCTAGCGTCTTCCCGACCGCAGCCTATATAGAGTCCTAGATGGCGTTCCGTTTCACGAATAGAGCGCATAGATCGCTTGAAAATCTATAATATATGTCGTGAACTGAGTAGATTTTCAGGCGATCTATGCGCTCAATGCGGAACGCATCCTCTATCTAAGATTTATTGGTAAGATTTTCGAGCGCATCAATCAAATACAGCAAGTGGCAAATGCGGTATCGATCGAATATCAGAGTTTTGATTAAATAACAATTTATTTGTATTGAGGTCTCCATTGATAAAGATATAATGTATGTAAATTATTTTAATTACAATTATTTTAATTGCAAATTAGAATATGACGAGTAAATATTTAATATTAACATTAATTATAGTGGAAAATACCAAATTTAAGGAGACTCTGCTGTATTTCCTGCGACATCTGTTTGCAGAAATTCGAAATTAAAGATAAAGATCAATCACAGGTTCTCTCTATTTTTATTAATAGTATACAATTTGTATATTTACTGCGTATAATGTGATTTTTGTGTATTTCTCACTTAACTAATAGAGACAACGCTAGATCGCTACATCAGTTTTACAATTGTGCGACGCATATATCAATCTAGTTCGATCTGAAGATTAAATCTCGACAGAGCGAGAATATGTTAATAATTCGAAAGATTCGGATAAATTGTATGTACAGTCAAGACCATTGCACGTTAAAAAATTTTAGTCGTAATCATAAGGTCGTAAAGAAAATTGACCAATCACGATCAAACATTCTAAAACATAATAAGAATATTTTAACTGTGATTTACTTATGGCTTTACGATTACGACTAAAATTTTTTAACGTGCAATGCCCTTCAAATGTATCGAAGACAGATTTTATAAATTTTGTTAGCGGAAAAAGTTGGTACAAATAAGGGAAGATTTGTTGCCTTTAATAATAATGTTGATATAGGAATTTTAACAAAATTTTGACAGACTAATCTACCAACAAAATATGTGTGTGACGGTGAATTTTAATGATAGATATCAAATGAAGTTTGCAATTGTTTGATAGCAGATTAAACGACAGAAATTGACGACAGATCTGCTATTTTGTATTTTAAAAATAATTCGTAACACATTTATTAAAATTATTTAAATGATACATTTATCTTTATCATTAAGTATTTATTTCGATTTTCACATAATATTTCCATTTTATTTTTTACATTATAGGTAGAAAAGAGATAAAATGAAAACTGCTATTTTTATTAGAACAAATTGTTGAAAAATAATTACTGCGAATGTAGTTAATACCAATTTACTGTACGCAATGTATCGATCATAACTGCTGCTAAACTCGCTAAATATTGCGATTACTATTATTAGTTACTATCTAGATAATTATGTGAGAAAAATTCTTAGATATGGGAAAGAGAGATTTTTTTTTTTCGTTTATTGAATGAGTAGAGTAATATCCATTCAATACACGAGAATATTCTGAATGCTGATTATAAACTTGAGAATTAAGAGTCTGACAGCGAATTCAGTTGGCCACTCAAGTGTAGAAATAAATAAGTATCGCATCAAAAGAATGTGTATGAATCATTGAAATACAGGTAGACTAATATAGAATGAGTCATGCTAAGCGTTTCATTAACGAATACGCTATCGCTACGCGCTTAAGTGACATTTTGTACAAGAGTACAAGAGTGGTGGTTTTCAATATGCACCAGTGAGCAGTACTCACAATCAATACGCAGCCTACTGGGAATTCGTTAAGAATTCGGAATATAAGATAAATTTGACTTAGAGCGTTCCCCCCCCCCCCTGTTCTTTATATATATCTTATATATANNNTATATATGTATATGTATATATATGTACAAACAAAAACTGTTTCGGTTTCGTTTTCCATTAACAATTGATTTCTTCTCGCTTGACCACATCTGACAATGAGTGGTTTGCATCGACTAAGCAATTTAATAGTCGATAAGCCACTCTCTCGATTCCTGACCTTTCAATTTTGTACGAACGTGTATACAATTCTTAACGTAAAATATAAAAATTTTGAAACAAATTGTTCCTTTTTTCGAGCTGTTAAATGTCGTAGCGTGTCTAATTAAAAATTAAAATAATGATAATAAAATAATCTATAATAATAATAAATTATTTAAAAAAGCAAACGTCGAGCAAGAGTAATTTAACGTTATTTTTTTCATTCTTTATACGATTAATTAGTATTAGCATTCTTTAATGGTTTCATTTGATACATCTAATGGTATTTTTGAATCTTATTTATATCTGTCGTTTTGAAATTATTGAAGACAATTTACAAGAATCTTAATATACCTGGAGGCTCTTAAAATAAATATTTTATTAAATTTAATTAATGTTGAATTTAATTGATTTTTAAACTTTTCGAATCAAGGAACGAATAAACGATTAAAAATTTAATGATTTAATAATTGGGATAATCTCGACTGAATAATGACATATAAAACTCAAAATACTTATTGAATGACAGTCACTTTATTGAGAGTAGACAGCGGTGAACATTAAGATCGCCTTGCGTAGCAATTACCTCGACAGACTTTAGATAGTAAGATATCACACGTGCCTCCGTAAGAATCGCATCCTTATCCGGTATGCTATCGGTCTCTTACATTACGACGAGCCGTCTTGTAAGTGCACTCGTAAACTACTTTATACTTTTACTGCAAAAAATAGGCAAACTAAAAGGATGGGACTGCATTCTGCATGCTGTTCAATTCACAAAATGAATTTTCTCTCCAACCCTTCTAAATTTACTTATTTTTTGCAAAGTTTTTTCAAAATCGAGGTATGATGTGGGATACTTTGAACGCATGATAATTGACGATACATGCATTGTCTCTTGCGAAAATATGTGTACAGGTAAAGATATAGTATAATAAGATACAAACGTGTCGATAACAATGTTAACAAATCCCTCCCCCAAAGTCCGTTATGTCGCTAATAATGCTTGTTGATAATGAGACCGTTCGAGTTATTCTTGTAAGAAATTCTTGAATTAAAAGAAATCAATGGTAATAGATTTTTTTCGGCGAAATTAGATCGTCAATTTATGTAATTGGTTTCATCTCTCGTTAGAAATGCAATAACTCGAGTGACACTTATTTGTTAAAAAAAAAAAAAAAAAAAAAAAAAAAACTTTTTAGCACCAGTATTTCTAGTTTTAAAGAACAGCAATTGAATTTTATTTACAGAATAAATCCCAGTCAATCACTTTTAATTCATCCATTTTTCACAAAGATATATCCGTAAGTCATACAGTGATGTATGAATTTTGAAAAAAAGGAGAACGTTCTCCTTCCACTCTCTATCACACATACTTAATCGCCTTCGATTCTCCGCACGCATGCGTATATAATCGGACATGTGTATATTGCTGTCGGATTAGCTTCTTTTTCTCCTCGCAACAATTTGTAAAAAATTTTTCGCTTGACTTGTCCACTGACAACATCACTGACAATACCACTAACTTGCGTAATATTACAGAATAAGTCATGTCTGTCTGACAGTAAGGAATAGGAATACAGACGCTTCGTCGAATGTTTCACCATGCCTACAGACCGAAAATATATCGACGGAAATGATTTATCCTTAACAATTTGAACTTTTTTGCATCAAAAATGTACTGAAAGTTCAAAAACGATGCGGTATCGTTATAGAAAAAGAGAGGAAAGGGAGGGGAGGAACAGAGAGAAAGAGAAAGAAAGAGAGAGAGAGAGAGAGAGAGAGAGAGAGAGAGAGAGAGAGAGAGAGAGAGAGAGAGA
>JBCAUJ010000008.1:394454-429141 GCA_038406275.1 Cataglyphis albicans | reverse complement strand
TGTGTGTGTGTGTGTGTGTGTGTGTGTGTGTGTGTGTGTGTGTGTGTGTGTGTGTGTGTGTGCGCGTGTGTGTGTGTTCGATAGATATCGCGCCCAAATCTGTTTACACTCCGTCTACGTCTAAAAAATAAACTGAGCAACGACGAGTGAAACTGAAATTTCGGTGAGATTTCCAAGTGTGTCTTCATGAGAGGATTTTCACCGATTTTTCGATATTATTTTCTTCGCGTTTTTGTCCTTTATATATTCTTACGTTTAAATAATCATCGTCCCGCGTTAGAAAATATCCCGTGTGTACTATAGAAAAAGTCTTATCTTTAATCACGCGCCCTTTAATCGATCGTAGCATCGTTTTTCTTGCACTTCGCGATGAGAATTGAACGATATATTCGAGACAATTATTATTTTACCAGAGCGTTACATTATTCACGCGTTCTTTTTGTTTATTTATTTATTTTTTTTTATTTTCATCCGTTTTTTCGTAATATTAAATGCCGAGCGAAAACGCGAGAGACGGAGCGAATTGATTAATTCACGCCCACGCGAACAGCCAGCGTCTTTATTCACGTCATTATTCTTATAAATGAGTTAACGGAACGGCACAAACATTATTCGATACCTAATATCTTCAACTTAACAATGATTTGTCGTAAAGAATCGTCGCTGGCGCGAGATCAATTAATTCATCTAATCGATTTATTGTTAGATAACTGACCTAACACACTCTACCGATTGTGAGTCCAGTGTGACGGGAAATGTGAGCAAGTATCGTCGCGCAGTGATCAGGTCGCCGGCTGGACACGTGTTAGAGATACTCGACAATGTCGCACTTGATGGATATATTCGGGCAACTAGCTATATTAGAGCGGTAGCCCCGTCTGGCAGTGCTCTTATGCCGCTCGGTGAGGAGCTTTTGAAAAATCGGCAGGATCGTGAGATCCAGTAGCTCGCCGTCCGACACGGCGCTGTACATCTTGGAGACGTTCACCGCGGAATCACCTGCAAGTAACGATAAGATCGATCTTGAAAATATCTCATGGCCTCTATTGATTCCAATTCTGTTGCATCCGCGTCAAAATCGAATATACACGGCGCGCTGCGGCGCGTCGTATTCGCAAAGACAGATAAGTTCGAGTAAACTGCATCACGTCTAGCATATGGGGCACGAATATTTAGAACACGATATATATGTTAAAGACACTTCTTAAATGTGCATATATTTCATTCGAGTAATATAAATCTGAAGTATTATACAATTATACTCTATTTAACCGTATAAATTTAACCGATCATATTTGGAATAATCTCAATTATATTTATACTCTCTGTCCAGCAAGAGAACAATTACGGATCGGACGAAAACTCGTCCGTTTCGAACAGGTCTCTGTTCGTACCTCCGGTTTTCTTTTTTTCCCTTTTTTTTCGCAATCTTCACAAAGTACAGTGTTCACAAAGACTCCCAAAAATCTAAAATTCTGCACTAGAATAAATGTTTTTAATTTATCCGAATGCGATAATCCGTTTACGATAATTCGGATACGTGAACTCTTGAGGTTTTTTTTTTTTTTTTACATGAACATTTAACGCAAAAATTAATATCAAAAAAGTAATACGTAATGTATATGTACGCGCATATATGTGAATAATTTTTTTCTGATTATCTTTTCTTGCGTTATTGATTTCATGCATCGAAGATTTTTTCCCTTGTCATAATAAAACCTACGAATTTTTCATATTTTATTTCGACGCGAATGCAACAGAGTATCTTCATAAAAATAAAAGCAGAAAAATCTGCGGTACCTTTCATTCAAAATGCTTATTTTTTTCTAACTAGAAACGTTTCTGGTTAATATTTTCCAAACGTATATTATGTAACGCAATACTGTAATTGAAATCGAAATGTTTCTGCTAGTTTCGAATGCCGTTGCAGAAAGAATTGAGAGACGACAGGAATTGGGACATAACAAATGATGTACAACACGTTACCGTTCACGTCGCCGGTACCGCCGCGCGAGTTGGCCACGACGTGTTTGCCATTGTTCATCGTCGCCACGTTCGGGGTGCTCTGCACGTACTCTAGCCGTGCCTGGTGGCGCAGTTTCGAGCCCGCGTGACGGCACATACGGCGCGCGACCCGATGCGAGCACTCGACTATGGGGTGGCCACCGCTGATGTGCAGCCGCAGACACTTTTCTCGCGAGCGCTCCGACATGGAGCGCTGGATGATCGTCGACATCGACTCCTCGTACTTTTCTGTTAACAGAACGCTCAATTGTGTCGCCTCGATCACGCCCACGCAACACGCGCACGCAAAGTCTTCGACGAGATAAGAAAGACTCGAATGAACATACGATTTCGATGAGCGGATGACTTTAATCATTTCAATTTCATTTAAAAACCTTTATGCATTTATTTTTCTACGGCAAACTTCAACTTTTGCGTGAAAAATTGAGAAAATATTCTAAAATTATTCTTACTGCGAAAATTACATACATACAAAATTGAAACAAGTTTGAAAAAATGAAAATGTGAATGAGAGCATCTACATCTCTATAACTATAACATACGTGAAGGTCAAGCTCATTAATGAGATGTCCGACATTGTAAAAATATAATTGCCTCTTATTCTTTTAGATAAATAAAGAAGTAGTTTTGTTATTTCAAAATTCAAAAATGTTATATAACAATTAATAATTTATTGTAGCCTTCTATATTTTTATAGTGTTTTTATATTTTAATATTTAGTATGTCGATTTTGGTAAATATCAATTTCTTAAATTTCAATGTCTGTTTTCAAAAAAGACTAATTATGCAAAAAAGTATTTAAAATTGTACGATATGTGATATGACAAGTAAATATATATGAGCATAAATTTTTCATTTAAAGTCCCTAGCTAGAAATTGGAAACGTTTTAGAAGCGATATAATATATTATTTTGTTTTGAGATATCTCTTTCCTCTAATATATATATATATATATATATAAATCAATTATCCGCTTTGTCAATTGCGTGAAAATTCGTAAAATTCGTTGAATTCGAAAATGTCGATTCTTACCGGCATGCCGATGATTTGGCACATACTGCGTCAACGGGAATGGCATGATGACCTGCTCAATGTAGCTCTGCTCGTGAAGCTCACCAAAGGACACGTTCTTAGTCGGCGGCGGTGTCGATAGCTTCGCCCTGCGTTCATCCTTGCTCCGTCTTCTCACACGACACACATGCCTCGCAATCTCAGTCTCCTCGAGAATCACGGAGTCGCTCTCTTCGACGACCGGCGGCACAAAGCGCGTCGTCGTCGCGGCGTCGTTCGGCAACGGTTCTTGGCTCCTGTTGCGTATCAGCGACATCGACTCACTCGTCTTGCCTGTTTCATCGGAGGCGCTCTTGCGCCGCGATGCATCCGCGCCGCACGTGTGTCTGGAATGCGTCGTTATTGGTGTCATCACCGTCGCTGTTGCCGTTATCGTCGCCGTCGCCGTTACCGTTGCCATCGCCGTCACCGTCGTCGTAACTGTCATCGTCGCCGTCGCCGTCGCCGTCGCTGTCGCCGTCGCCGTCGCCGTCGTCGTTGCCGTTGTCATCGGCAGAGGCAGCGGTGGGAACGCATCCGTCGTTGTCTCGACGCCCGGAGAAGAGCTCTCCTCGATCTGGGCCGTCATAGCCACTCGTTCGTTATCGATGGTGATTGACGTGGCTTTCGTGATGGACGATTTTTTCCTAAAACAAGCACCGCGCAACTACCTTGAGGATGGACGGCGGACCGGATGCATCCGGGGATTTGCAGAACGAGGTCAGTAGGGTTTTAAACGGAATTATCACCGTATTATCTCTCAATGTTTAATTTTAATTTCTTAATTTTCTTCATCTAAAAGTGCACGAATTCATCGAGACGGCAAAAGTTTAACAAGTTTAAAAGTTAGAGTAAAATGTAATTTAGAGATTTGCTGTTTAGTCAAAAAGTGCTAAATCGAACATATAACACATCACTCAATAAGTCTCCGGTCTAACTAAGAAAAACAAATTTTTTTTTTTAGAAATCACGTGGGTCTGTCAACAATGTTGCCATATATGTGTCAGACCGGGGACTTATTGAGTGATGTGTTACGTATGTCTCCGAAAACTGTAATTTTGTTAATTTAATTTATATTTAATTTATAGTTTTAATTGTCCAGTAATAATACTATGATGCATCTTTAAGTATCAATTAATTATTGCTCAAGTCTCCTGTACATATGGTGAGATTGATATCCGAAATCCAGAAAAGAGGTTGAAATTTAAAGATGGAATTTAATATCAAACATAACGTACGTACTTTGATACTTGATCCACATTGACGTAATCACCCTCCGGCTGCGAAACAGTTGATGAGTTCAAACTGCATATGGACATTGAAACATCAGTTGTTTCTGTGGTTATTGACGGTCCTGTCAAATATTACAAAATTATTGCTGTAGTGATTTAATAATTTTATTCGCATTGGCTGATTCAAAGAGAGGAATGGTTTTTTCTCGCGCGCGCTTACGCGCGTTTTTCTATTAAATTTGATTTTAAATCAAATTATAAATTAATAGTGTATAAAACAATGAGTTTAAAAAAAGACTTTTTCTCTAGATAGAAAAATATATCGAAACAAAAGTCTATAATTATTTAAATTGATAAAATTATCTCGACGAAAAAATTACGCGTTTAATATCATATATGTATATAAATGAACGATATCGCGTTTCTTTTTCAGTATTTTTTTCTTTTTTTTTTTTCTTTTTTTTCCATTTTACTTTACACAGATACAAGAAAAGTATTTTGCACTAATTTAATAGAAATGATATATCCCTGATTTATAAATAAAAGTATTGAAATATATTTTAACAAGTGTAAAAATAGAAAAATGTTGGACGAAATATTTACCTTCCCTTTTAACGGCCTCTTCTGGCTTTGGAACAGGCAATGTATCAACCGTCTCTTGCGTTTCACTTGCAGTTTCTTCGCCCATTCTCCTTAAAAATCCCTAAAATAATGCGCGAGATAGTGAGGTAAGTTATATTTCTTTCTGCGAAGCGTGCACGTTTGATGTAATGCAACGTATTAAGATGGATTAAGTAAAAGTATTCGTTGGAATAATTGTACATTGTTATCCTTGGAAGGCAGATTCTATGCGGGACACAATGATGTCATGATTATTTATAACCGAATTAAGGAAGAGTATGTCGCTCGCTTTTCTTAAGGATCATCCATCCTCCCCCAATTGATGCACGAATGGACAAGTATTTTATTAAATAGTGTACTTTCTGCCAAGGAATTTTAGCGCAATTTAGCGCATCATGAAATAACGCACACAATTTTTATGTAAAATATTTGCATTTTTACTTTGTTATACAAGATTTGACCTTTTGCGCGCTACAAATGTCATTCTGACTAATTTTACAATTTGAATTCTACTCTGCTGCATGACAATCCACTTGGTAATAATAAAATCTGATTTAATTGAAAAATACAGATACATAAATTAATTGCTGAACAATAAATTATCCTTATTTAATTCGATTAAATATTTGTCATTCTTACTGTTAATTCATCTTGTTTAATTATTAAGTCTTAATTCTGCTATTATTTGTATCATGTATATGATATTCAATTGTAGTATCAATATCTTTTGTGTTCCGACATTGTAATATTTTATTAAATATGTCAAACACACAATTTTATATATTTCAAAATATACTTTCTCTTTCATAAATTTCCAAATGTATACTCAAGATGTAATGCGCGAGAAAAACAATTGATGACGACAGAAGTAATTGAGCTTGATTCTTTTCGCAATAAAATAATTATACTTTATTTTATTTTGTTTTGACAAATAGAAATGTATAAATGACATATATTGGATATTAATAAGATGCGTACTTCAATCATTACGAATGTATACGTATGCGTGTTCCGCATGGCACGCGGAATGAACTGTCAACGTCGTCAAAAAATCTACGAGGCAAAGAGAATTATATATCTCGAGAAACTTTAATTTTATAAGATTGGATATATGTATTGAAAAAACAAAAAAAAAAAAAAAAACAATCTCTCGATTCTCCGGATCTTTTTGTCGCACAGTTTGAGGAAACAAAAGTGATTTTGTGCGATAGACCCGCATAACGTAATTCGATTCGCGTTAAAATTTTGCAGCTTCACGACGGAGTAACATTTGCTGTAATATGACTTGAAAGTTTGATGGACGGAAAGAGCTTACCTGAAGCTCGGAATCCTTTTGCAACAGTTGCTTCCGGAATTTTTTATTCGCCAGCTTCGCTTCCTTCAAACGCTCGTCGATCTCGCTGACTGTCGAGTCCCTTCGTATTTTCAACATTGGCCTCAGAGTCGCCCTGGTCCGCTTATTTATCGCCCCTTGCGGATTTCTGCGTAACTCTATTACCTGGAAATCCCAAGAGACTTACTCGACTTCACTGCTCTCATTCCGAAGATGGATAAGATGGATAGACGCGTTTATTATCGTTTCCTCCTCAAGAAGATACAAATATATATTCAGCAGAATAACGCGAATAAGAAATAAGAAGGTAAAAGAATATGTGAAACACCAACTGAAATCATTGTTACAAACGAGTGTTGATAAAAGATGTGAGTATAAATGTAAAAGTACAAATATAATATTTCAGTGAAGAGATTTACACTGCAAGGATAATGAAAAAGTTTTTCTTTAAAATAAAGACATATTGATTTCGATTGCTGAAAAATAGTACTAAACTGTTGAATAAAATTGTATAAGATTAAAATTTATTCAACAAGTATACTATACATAATATTATAGTGTGATGTAAGAATGGAGGATAATCGCCAAATTGTTTAAATAATCTTTTCAATTATCTGGAATCAAGCAGGTTTTTTTTTGTATATTGCATGTAAAAAACACAAGAGAAAAATAGGAACGTACCTTAGGAATAAAAACCAGACAAAGAGTAGCTGTACTACAAAATATAATGAACACCGCCAACATTATGAACATGGCGTCCTGTTTGTCAGTCAGCACGAAGCTTATAGCCGCGCCAGTGACGCACATTATAACAACGTTGTACACGCTCATTCCCACGTATTTACTGTCATTTAACGCCGGTATACTAACGTGCCGCGTTTCCCATGCCAGAAAGGCACCAAATATCTAAAAGCCCGGATAGGATCGAATGAGATGTCTGTCGGATGGCATTTTATCCATCCGCGAGACGGATAGGTATATACACGTATATTGTATATCATTGTATGCATATCTCAACCAACTTACCATTAAAAGGCCTTTGTATGCATATATGCAAAACAGATAAATATTCATTTGATTGCTCTGACAATACTCGTTCTCCGGGATGATTATTATATCCTCGCTGGAGGGATGATGCTGCAATCGAGAGGCGATCTCGCGAGTTATCGAGACAAGTTTATCGGATAAACGAAAATGCCAAAATTTATAGGCATTCTTTCTCACGCGCGCGTTTCTATTTTCTATCTTACTCACGTAAGGCTGCATCTGCTTGATTGCCCGATAGAACGGATCGGCTATCTGCCACGTCGTCATGATGGTGAGATCGACAGCCAACAGTATCCCGACCACCATAAACAGCTGATAATCTTTTATCACCTGAGTGAGACACGCGCAAACTCGTTATAATACAAACACGAATATTCGCAACATTTCTCGATATGCGGGACGCACGGTTACCTTCTTATTGAGTTTCACGTCGGTGAATATGGAGTGTACGCGCCATGTTTTCGAAAACATGGAGCCGAAGGCCAATGAGAAACCGGCCATCAGTAGCCACGCTCTGGCCGTACAAATGTATGGGAACGCCGCTACGCTCGATAATTGCGAGTCTAGTCCGAGGAAGATAACGCTACTATAGGTCAGCATACAACCGACGATGATGAGATTGTTGAGGTGGGGCGATGACATTTTGATGTATCTGCAATATTGAGTTTCGCACGTGAAAAAGCGTGCTCGCTCTTGGCAAAGTAATCGGAGGTGTTCCACAAATGGAAGATCCGTGTTACATATATTGTACGTATATGTACGTATACGTGCGAGCGCGCTATGCGTAATTGTTATGTACTACGCCGTATTCTTATGTATTGGCCGTCACCTTTGATTTCGGTATCTGATATTGATGGCGAGAAATATGGATGCCAAGACGATACCGACACTAGCGGCCGAGGCTAGCACCGCGTATAGCGTGATGTCCACGGTGGAGTGCTCGATGATGCGGACGGTGCGATCTTTCGGCGGCGATCTCCCATTCCACAGCAGCGCGTTCCCTCTGCTCAGATCCAGAACACCGGTTATGCTATCGTACTCGCCTACGTTTACCTCCTGACCGTCTAAAAAGGGTGAGTTGAACAAGTGAAAATCGCGTGATAATAAGCTTCCAGAAAGGTAAGATAATGCACGTTTTTTCATCTCTAATAATAAGTTAAAATACCTATTTCAATCAAACATGATATTCGTAACATATGCTTTTTCTTGTCGACCGATCAATTTCAATTTTTCCGTCCGCGATTTTTCCCGCATCTTAATCGCGAGATGCTGATTACGATTATTAAGGATATGTATGCTAACTAGCTAGCTAGTTATAAAACTGCTGTTTCGACAGATAATGAAAACAAATCGCGTTAAGCAGGTATCGTATTTTATTTTCAACATTTATATACATATAATAATGCATTCAAAAAATTTGGAGACTGATATTGTTCTGGACATTATAACTGCGCTATCTCTTTATCTATACTGGCTTTAGTTACTGTGATGCCTCTTAAATCTGTCATATTTTTTTTTTGCCGCCATTAAGTCAATAGTTTAAGGTTTTAAAGTTTGCGTGCGTTTAAAATTAAAAAAAAATTTTTTACTTTTTACTTTTTTTTTTAATTTTAATCTTTTAATTTTTACTATTACATGCATCTTGTACCATTTAATATGTTACTATTGCAATTTTTTCATATTTAAAACAAAACTTAATCATGTTTCCATTTTGAAAATCGTGTCAACAATTTTTAAACGCGAGTAAAAATTTTTAAAAATTTTAAACGCACGCGAACTTTGAACTATTGATTCAATGACGGCAAAAAAATATGGCAGACTCAAGAGGCATTAGTAGTTAGAGTAATTAGATGTATCAGTGAGTAGACCAAAAGATAGCGCAATCAGTCCAGAAAAAAAAAGTCTCCAAACTGTTTGAATGCATTGTGTATATCTTTGCTATATTTTAAATTTTTCACACATCTCTTTGATTTAAATTTTATCACAAATTTTTGTTACACGCAAATTTGTAAAAACTAAATATATATGCAATGATCCGTACATTATTGATTTGAAACAGTTTAATCCGATTAATAATTTTTAACAAAAACCCAACTAAAACTTTTACATACATTTCGCTTAAAATAATTTATAACAATAATAATAAGTCCTTGTCAAATAAAAGTTTTATATATATATATATATTTCTCTCTCTTTTGAATCCTTCTTTAACAATAATTATCGAGCTATGGCTAATGTTTTAGAAAGCTTGAAGTAGGTAGTTTGTAACTATTAAAATTCCTACGCCAATATTTATTTGTAAAGTAACTTACTTTGAAATTGTTTTAGAAGAATGTACGCTTTCCTTTCGTTATCGTAGAAGCGAACCGGTCCCTGCAAATTAATTTAACATTTCTCACTCTCTATTTTGCGTCATTATACATGTATATATTGCATATACACGTAGACATTCATATATACATACAGAATAGTGCTCTCTACCATAGACGATCGGACGGGCGAATCGGATTTTAAAACAAGAGCCCGCTCTTCACCGATACGCCATCGACTCATGCCAATTTGCCCCGCTAACTCGCCCGGTGGTTTGTCATGTTTTTGATTTCGTTTTAATTTCAATTCGGTTCAACCGCCAGAATCGGTCTCGTTCTTTCTCCCATTCCCTTTATTTATTGCTGCCCGTTATTGTATATATGTACGTACGTATATATCCCTTTTTCGCTAAAACGTGCTCGACCGTGGCCAAGTATGTACTGCGTCGTATGTAAAAAAAGAAGCGAGAAAGAAAGACTCATTAAATTCACAGCGTTACTGTCGCGGCGCGCGTAGAAAGATGATGCGCGCTACTCGAGAGACGTCCCTCGGATGCGAAAAGACGGTCAAGTGCAGCACGCGAATGCCACGGCGATGTTGATTATGGCTTGGAGAACGCAAGTCGCCGGCGCCAGGGTCTTTTCCTTTCGCGTCTCTCTTTCTCTCTCTCTCTCTCTCTCTCTCTCTCTGCCGTAAAGAAGACGGGCCAACAGCTGTCGCCCTCGAGACCCGCGATCGCAAGGGAGGCAAAAGGCTTGTCGCTCGTCTAATGAGAGAGCGTAAAGACCCGCTCCTCCAATCTTTGCTTTTCTTTATAAACGTCTTCATTTTCTTCCCTCCGTTCCTTTAAACGAGTTTTTCTCCCGAGGGCGATTGTGCGACAACAGTAAAGTTTTCCTCCGTATATTCGCGCGACACGAATACCAAGAGATAGCAACTTGGAACTTGAGTGACGTGAATCAATCGACCGCGAAGAGAGAGAGAGAGAGAGAGAGAAATATTTTGCTCCGAGCGATACGGAAGTTGTCGCCAAAAGGGTCGCTAAAGCGAGAGATAATGTTTCGGAAGAAATATTTCTACGATAGTTTATTTTCCGATTGTTTTTCGATAATTAAAAATAAAAAAGATCAGAATGTTAATGTAAATATATAAAATCACATGGATTAAAGAGTTACAATTTCAAAATATATATACGTATTATCGATAAATTTAAAAAATCGATAGATTAGAAAAGAATTGCAACTGTATAGGCTCGAAAAATCATTAAAACCATTTATGGCTTCTCTACAGTTACAGAGATCATCCTGTATAACAGAATCCGTTTTTAGCGCCAAGAGTTTTATGCCAAACGACATTATGTCCCGATGGCGTCCATATTCGGGACACACGAGATTCGTGGGGATGGTCGTGCGCGAAATTGCAACAAGGCAAGACCAGCTTACCGTAACACCGTCGAAGCTTGTATTCCTGAGGGCATCGAGGAAGAGCTTCTCCCATAATACGTCCCTATACCGAAAGTCGGATATAGTCTGGTTACGATGAAAATGCCGTATCCTGCGCGCGACATTCTTTACGGCCAGGGCGATTGTCCAGATACCGTCGTACGTGTATCCGTGGAACCTGGAGTATTCGCTACCCCGCCTCGAGTTGTACTCGACTTGATACTGATCCGGAGTCTGCAGCATCGGAGAGAAAACGTGAATCAAAATATGCATATTATCAAGACGCAACAGGCGTTTAACGAATCTCAAAGAGGCGCGTGTATAATATATACTATATATACACACACATACACACACACACATACACACACACACACACACACACACACACACACACACACACACACACACACACACACACACATATATATATATATATATGGCGTTTCCAATACGTTTTCGAGCGCGATTAAATGCAATTTTCGACAATTCGCTCGGGTTATGCTTTCGATGCATGTACCGTGAGACTTGATCGCTTGGTTACGTTCCATCTACGGATTCTTCCACCAATCTCGAGTCGATTTTTCCGTAATCCTTTCAAGATCGCATTCGATCTACTTATGTAGCGAAAAACTTAATATTCCGTCGCTCGAGAGATTGAAAGATATTATAGAAAGAGAGAAGTAAAAAAAAAAAAAAATAAATAAATAAATAAATAAATGAAAGAGACATCTAAAGTTTTTAATTCTATTATTTCGAATTTAGATAATCGATTTTCGGAGCGATCTTCGCGCTCACGACAACCGATAATACATTCGCTTACGATTCCGGATGTGGTATGCTGTTCCTCGGTCGTCAGCGGCAACAGATCGGTCAGGATGACACCGTGGAGAGCCTCGGATAACTCGGAGGGATCGCATCCGCCGTCCGGACGCAGCCACCACTCTCTGGTGTAAGTGCCGATAATGACCCACTGATACTTTCTGCCATAAAGACCGAATTTGTAGGCCTCGCAGAATATTCGCCTGGCCCATGCCTCGTTGAAATTACCCAGCACGATTCTTACATCCTTCTCCTTGAGCTTCTCGAGCGCCGTCCTCACTTCCGTAGCGAAGCTCAGCGTCTCCACGAGCTCCATCTTGCTCTCGTCCAAATCGGCCACCAATCGATTGTGCACCTGCGAAACGATGCGCAAGAAAAAGAAGCGCGAGCGAGGGTTACCGCTGTCGGTTTCGTTGAGCAAAATTGAAAATTGAAAATTATCACGGATGCTGTAACGCGAGCGCGTTCGTTTCGCGCGAACTGCTGCAGCGACGAATCTTTATTTATAATGTAAATGAAACAGACGCTTGCGTATACATCAGCCGCGAGCGCGCAGTACGGACAAGAGTTAACTATTAACTATTTCGTTTTCCGAATCATCCTCGATTGTTGAGACTCGCTGTTCTTTCTTTTTTCTTCAGCCTTTTTAATCGTTACTTATATTTAATACGTACAAAGTTTTATCGAGGAAAGAGTTTTGAAATTTTTCGTAAAAATTTCCCATTTATCGTAAGATACATCAAACCCTTTCTCTCTCTCTCTCTCTCTCTCTCTCTCTCTAGAGAACCGGGGGCGAGTTACCAACTTTATTTAATTACGTTTTGCAATTTTAAAGAGAAAGAAATTTGTCTCATATTTTCCTCTTTCTTTTTTAATTCGACCATGTATTACCAGACACTCTTTTGTATCGCGGAAATGGTTCAGAAGATTGATTTTACCAGTGCGTATCTGGGCTCGTTTTGATAAATCGTGCCGACCCGCGTCCAATTGAAGTGCAACAACAATGCCACTCGCGGTGCGTTCAAGGCGTTTTCGGACGGCACGACCCTGAAGAAATTCGGGAAGCTGTTGGTTGTGAACATAGGATGAGTATCCGCGTAGCTAAGCTGCAACAATAAGAGGGAGGGAGCGAATGTTGATAAAGAATCGCATCTCTCTTGAGAATCTCGTTTATGTCTTTTCTGTGTTTACGCGCGCATGTGTGCGTATGCGAATAAGCGAGAATAGAAACAAGACACTCTCTTGCATACGTCATGAATATATATTTACGACGACATTTTACCATTGCATTACCTGCGTAAGGCGCCAGTGTTTCGAAGCTTTCGCTATCGGGTCCGTGACTTGTGTGCAAGCACCGCCGAAGAGTATCACCTTGTGCGGCCCGTTATGCATCATGTCGAAAAAGGCTTTCATCCCGACTGCGGCGCTACACTGTAACATACACGTCATTTATTGCTTTTCTCAATCTTTTCTCGCATTAATAGGGATAATTTTGAAAAAAAGAATTTAAAACCTTAAAGCAATTTTAAAGACATGCGGAATGGCCCCTTTAAAATACTTTCACTTCACGGAAAAATTCAATCTATTATCTAAATGTTTAATATAATTTAATAAAATTCAATAAATATATTTAATAAATTAAATATTGTAATATTTATTATTTAAATCTTATATATTTGTAAAATAACACGCGCACTTTTGCGTGGTATATGGCTTCCTCGCTTACGTTTTCATGATTTATTTGCATCGAGACGGAAAGTAATTGTTTCTTATATCGAAAACTCTCTTTGATATTTGCAGAATCAACAAGTGTTTGTGTTGGGATACAGCCGGAAAGTAGAAAAAAGCAAAGGACAGAGTTATGTCAAATCGGTAGGGAATGAATATTATCGGGAAGCACTCGGGCTTCATTATCTCTCAATTATCGAGAGAGATTAACACGAAAACTCGCCAAGAATAAAAATGATAATATTAATAAAAGTGTGCAAACCGCGAGGTGAAAAGAAATTTCGATTATTGATACGATAATAATGGCTTTTTTTTCTTTTTTTTTTTTTTTTTAATAAAAAAGATATTTTAAATATCCTCCAGAAGGGAAAAAAAGCTGTTCTCGAAAGTTGAATTTCTGAAAAAATAAATATTTAACACGAGAGTATAGAATATTGGCGCTCTTTATGCGTGCGATCAAAATATCAGAATGACAAACGGAATAGATCTTTTTTTGAGCTGTGAATTATTTTTGCAATGGACATTCTTTGGTATCGTCATCGCGTATTCCGTTTCGAGTCTACATACTTCTTTGATATCAGCACCACTTTTCGAATGGTCTTTTTCACGTGAAAATTGATTCCAACGTTCCTATCGTTACCTTCTTTTTGCTCACCTCGCGACGTACGGATGAGCAACATGACCCCGTTTCAAAGACATGATGTAATAGATACAAGATGTAGATATAATTATACAGATAAAAATAGAAATTTGTAGATTGGTCGGAAACAAAACGGTATTTTTTTTCCCGAATACGAGATACTAAATTTATCAAGAGTGAAGTCTGAATGTGAAATATTTCTCTGCAATCTATCGAGATTATTCTTTAGAATAGAGAAAAATTGCACAATTTTTTTTCTCGCTCAAACAATATTTTTTTAACCACTCTCGTCGCTACATTATCCTCGCATTTAGCCCTCAATTTCATTGCGCGCTGATTGTTATTTTTAATTTATTAAAGACGAAAATTTTTTAAAATTATCTTTATCGCCACCTAGTGCATTCCACGTCCATCGATTGCACGTTCCCTCTGTTTTACATTGATTTCCGATACATTGGTTGGTTATCACAGTAGAGATAAAAATCCATTCTCGGAAAATTACGTTAATATGAAAGAGAATCGCGTAACTCGAAAAAGAATTCTTTACTTATAAGTTTATTAGTCGCTATTTAACGATCTAGCCGTACTAGACTTGAAAAAAAGTCGGCGAGAAGAGAGGAAGAAAGGTAAGCCAGATTTTTCGTTTCAAATGCAATAAGGAAAATAAGGAAAAACGCATCGACGCTTTAACGTCGTCGAACAACGAACGTTGAATGGGACTGCCACATCTGTTGCAACGGGATATTGTAAGCAGGATAATCTGTCACTTTTACGGAGATAAAAGGAGGTATCTCCTTTTGTGCTCAGACTTGCCGTGGGTTAAATCGAGAAAAGTGATATCGATTCACACACACACACACAAACAGAAGCGGGCAATTTCCTAATCATACGATTGCGTGTCACGAAATACCCATTCGGAAGTGAAGCTCGCCTATTTTCTTCTCGCGTGAGAATAAGAAGAATTAATTTCGAACAACGTTGCCCTGCCCCTCCCCCTCCTCCTCCCGCCGCCCTCCTTCACCACTCATCCCTTTGATTGCGCTATCGAATTAATTAATCAAGTTCAATAGCGCGTATCGCCGGACAAAAAAAAAAAAAAAAAAAAAAAAAAAAAAAAGAAAAAAAGGCATGAAATGAAAAATACATATAAATACAAGAACGGGCTGTGCGCGCGTATTTATCGTAAAACAACACTGGCTGGGTGTGTATTTCAAAGTACACGGTTGTCTTCGCGGCTGCATGTATACTTTGCGATGGTACACAATCTTTCACAATATCCTTTCCAGGCGAGTAATCGGAAGCGATTAATCTCTCGCCGTCTTCAACTACAAGCAACTCTACTTTTTGTCATTAGCTTCCTTGGGAAAGTCTAGACTGTCAAAAGATAATTCGATGTTCCGATGTCTCGACACATTTTTCCGAACGCAAACCGTGTCATAAATCGTGACGCCGATTCTCCGGATTCAGCAAACGAAAAAATGAATTGATGCTGAAACAGGAAGAAAAAGAGAGGGAGATAGAGAGGAGAGAGAAAGAGAGAGAGAGAAAAGTGTCGTTTCACAACTGTTTATCTTCCATTGCGAGGAATGGGGAGATAATACGTGACTATATATGGGAGGGGGACCAGTGAGTTAAATATATGTCCATCGCACTCTGCACGTCTGGTTTTATCGAAAAATACGTCGAGTATAATTTTGTTGCATTCCTTCATTCCGGTCAGCGGACGCTGCGGATCTAGAAATTTCCAACAGATTAATATTTGCGATCCATTCGTGCTGCTGAATTTGCGAAAGAGTTTATACAATATAATCTAGAGAAGTAGTAGTCTTTTTAAATCGATAATAACTCGTACATTTTTCAGAGAGAGAGAGAGAGAGAGAGAGATAATGCATACAATTATTTCGATATGAAAAGAATTTGATTTCTTTTGCAATTAAATTGTACAAATAAAAAAGAATACAAATGGACTCTGGATATTGATCAAGATCTCTTTGGAAATCCTTTTCGTTTCGCGAAATGAGAAAAGTGTAATTCATGTTTTGGCTCGGTATGAATTATAGCAAATCATGCGTGCATTGTTTTTTATAAGTAAAAACACCTCGCGGCCCCACAGCGCGCGTTCGCATACATTATCATCCATAATTTAAAGCGCGCGCGAGTGCGCGAGTGCGCGCGTGTGAATCCGCGACGTCTTCCTCGAATGTAGACGAGAGAGGGGGGGGGAGACCTAATTCCACAAGCTCGCGCGATTCGCGCGACTTCGTATGTGAGATGTCGCGTACATGCAGTGCCAGACGCTATGTATGTACATATAAAGGTAAACGTAAAGTTTCTCCCTCGAAGTTGCTGTCGCGGTTGCGTATCCTTGACTCGGTGTACACTCCTTGTGCAAGTTTTCTCTGCAATTTCCGTACGTCTACATAGGGAGCGAGACTTGGAGGCGTCTCTCGATATACATGCGCGTATAGACGCCGCATATACATACATACATATATATATATATATATATATATATATATATATATATATATATATATATATATATATATATGAAGACGCGCATACAAACTTCGAATAGCCTCGATATTTAAAGTTCTTTTTTTTCTTTTTTTTTCTTTTTTTCAAGAAAAGATGTGCATACACGCGCAATTTCGCGCTCGAGATTCGTCCGATTCTCTTCGTCGCGCGCGTGCTTTCTCGAAGGATCGAGACAGTCGCGATAAAATCCCCGCGGAATTTGCGGCGATCGCTGCCATTGTGGTGGCGGTAAACAACGCGATAAATCGTCCCGCGTCGATAGCTCCTAATTCAGCGGAAATTGAGATATAAGTGGCGGTTGCTGCCTCGATGTATCGACCGATGCGATGCGCAACATCGGTTGCGACGGCTGGCAAAGGCAAAGCTTCGCGATTCTCTCTCTCTCTTTCTCTCTCTCTCTCTCGGGAGACCATGCGCTCACCCGTCAAATATTCGACAGATCCAAATGCATCGCAGCTGCGCGACGAATTTTTCTCGCTGCTGTGTGATTTCGCTGCGAATTTAATTCTCGACCCGCCATAAGTAGAGAAAAACGTATATATCGCGTTCGCGCGACCCTGTCACCATTATTTCAAATAGAGATCATTTTGACGCGGCTGTAATATACGAAGAATCGGAATGACCGAAATTGCGATATAACTTTGATACATTTAGTGGTTTCGAGTGTATTTTAATGCATCAAAGTGATGCACGAAAAAGGCAATATGAAGAAAAGTTTTATCTGTAATTAACCGAGTTATACGCACTTTGTATAGCCTTTTTTTTTAATAAAGTGGCCCAACGATACTTCAAATATAAATAAAAGATTGACAATTAATAAATCATTTTAAATTAATTATTTCTTTACCATTATATACCGTTTCAATAATATAATTATCAATTATGAGACGAGTACCTTTACATGGCGGAGAGAATATACAATACTGCCATCTAAAATTAAAATCTTAAAATTTTAGAATATTTAACTCGATTTTAAATCGATACCATTCGTATTAAATGAACAAAAGATTAATATATGATTACCTAATTAATTAAAATCAAACAAGTAAATATTACGAGCACATTCAGCTTTATTACATCTTAGCGTAGACAAGAGAAAGAGAAATGTAATGTGATTAACGAGTAACATGTTTTAACTCACTAACTTATTAAAAAAATATGATAAAGAATTTCATTGTATGTGAATTTCTCGCTCCCATTGCACTATTATTCTCTGAAAAAATTTTAATTTTATGGCGAAATCCGAGACGTGAATTTTTCGAGAAAAGAGGAGCGCTTAACGACAGATAATAACACGAGCATGGTCGCATACATGGCCTGTCGCTATTTTTATGCACCTGACGTCGAGATGCTAGACCGCGTGATAATAATAACGTAGCAAAATAACTTTTCAAAACATAATAACGCTAATATCGGGTTACCTTTTTTTCGTGTAGCAATCTATGCAAATCAGATTTAATATACCTGCTTAAAAAGTCTGCGATAAAATTTTATACATACATACGCATTACACATCCGTACACATCAAAGGATCGCGATTTAATAGAATAATGTTTTTTTTTTTCATGAATATATCAAATTTCTTATCTAATAATTCAATATTTTCCATAAATTTTCCACCTTTTCATATTTCATTTCTCTCATACAAGTTTTTCATCGATAAAAACTGATTCATATTTCTTGATCCAAATTTCAGATTGTATTTTCATACGGTAAAGTTTGATGTTATTTCTATATTATCTTTATGCAGCTATAATATATGCATATCAAAATATTTTCAGAATATCAAATATGAAAAGATTTGTATAAGATTATTGGAATTATAAATTATGAATTGATTTGAACAAATCGAGTGAGTTGAAGAAAAAGGCATACAAACATATATACATACATACATCAAACATACATTATTAAAAATTAAATTAATATTACTCTATAATATTGTTACGTCCGCCGGTTCGAGATAGATCGAAGCGCGCGATGCAACCGTTTGTTACTCGCAAATCGCGTCACTTTCACAACCGAACAAATAATAATAGATTCGTCTAAAAAAGAAAAATAACTTTCTTAGAACAATAACACGATAATGTAATATAACGATATCCAAACGTAAAAGACGAAGCTCGAAGTCCGAAACACGGCCGCACCACTTGACAGCTATTCGAAACCTCTCGTCTGCCGTCTGCCGTCTCTTATTTATCAACATACTATGATAACGTTCTTGGAGACGATCCACAATCTCTTTCCACGAGATCGCTTCAGATCGATCAACGCGATCACGACGTAACAATATATTTATATTTTTATACATGTTGACATTTTATGTTGACAGTATTATGTGGTAATTTTCATTTCTTGAAATGTTTATCGCAATTGTAATTATTTATGTCTATGCGATATCTTTAATATTAATATTATCAATAAATTATCTTAAAAAGAATTTTTGCAAAATTTTCTCTTAAAAAAATTAAATTTACATAAAAAATTCTTATAGTATAACTAAATTTTTTATTTCTTTTACTTCCTCATATATTAAATTACAAATGGAAATATCGTTAAAGACATTTATTGATATTGAAAGTTTGTAAGCTGATAAAACATTTTTTTTTTTTTTTTTTTTTTTAATCACCTTCTTTTTTCAAGCTTTTAAAATTTAATGCTTATTTTAACTTAGAAAAGCATGTAAAGCAATAAAAAATGTGTATATAAAAATCATGTGAGAAATCTTTAGAAAATCTGATTAAGTATTATTTTCAAGCATATTTCAGAAATATATATCTAGAGAATGATGAAAGAAGAAATAAACATCCAAGTGAGTTCATAATTTATTAATTTTCGATCGACGACGTTATTTTATTTCAGTTACACGGCGAGGTAAGCCGAGTCTCTATAGTGACCTCAAGTATCCCTCCGGATGGCCACTATTAAATATCATTGTCTATTTAGTAGCAGAGGTTCCACGACTACTCTTTTCCCCAAATTATATTTGTCAGTCCCCTATCCTGCTACCTATTAACCTTCTATATTTCAAAAAAAGAAAAGAAAAAAAAGGTAAGGAAAATGAAGTCACAAAAAGTCTCAAAAAATTCGCGTCAATCATTGATCCCAATCTATTGCGAGATTGAGAAAAGTATAATCGAATAATGAAACGAATATCTGGATTAATCAGATATTGAATTCATCTTCGAGAAGAACAAGAATCCATCCTCGAGAAAGAACAAGAATCCATCCTCGACACTAAGAGAAATAATTAAATAAAACGAGAAAAAAAGCGAGATAAAAAGGAAAGAGTGATGCGATACTGTGTTTAAAAAAAGGGGAACAAATATTCTCATCGTATTAAAAAAGCGGAAAAGAAGAAAAGAATTTGATTTTAAGATTTTAACTAATTAGATACTTTTGTATAAATTGCGAACGCTAAAGTATGAAGAACGTTGAAAAAATTCGTGACTCGGCATGTAGTCGAGAGATGACGCTTTAATTCTTACAGCATCTTAATCTGCTATCTTTAGTGTAAATATGTACGTACGTCACATTATCACATAATCTTTCTATCGAATAATTTTTATTTGCCAACTTGTCGAGGTAATCGTGTCAAGAATGCTTTAAAAAATCTTGAACTCCGTGTAATTAAATTCGTGAAAAGAATACGATTTAAAATAAAAAATTAAAGCCAAAATAATAGTAAATGTTTCATCTTTATTTTCTAAAATTTGAAAATTTTTCTAAGAAATTTTTTTCATGTAGAAATAAAAAAAAAATCATAGCAACGGAAGGTATAGCGTCACTACGAATCTGGATAAGCCAGCTTATAAGAAGGATTGTATCGCAGCATCATTGCTCCAACCGTATCGGTCTCAAAAGCAATTACATCTCTCGAGAAACAAAGAAAATTCCACCTGCGTGAAAAAATTGCTCTGCGCGTCAATCGACAGAGTTTTTCAAACATCCCTCGTATTATCTATTCTTCGGATAACTCACCTCCGTGTCGTTCCACCACATGTGCAGCCGATAATCCCTGAGTATGGTCGCATGTTCGTTAATGTGCTCCACGGCGAGCTTAACCGCGGGCATGACGCCGCGCCCGATGTGACCTTCCGGCACGTGGTTGCCATACGGGAAGAAGCCGGCGATGTAGACATCGCGCTTCTTGTTGCCGCCGAGATTGATCGGCTTCTGGCCGGCGCACTCGCCAATCAGCAGGAGCCAGCAGGAACACCAGACGACCACGGCCAAGAGCGCTAGCGAACGGCTCGCCCTGTCGCCGAATGTCGACGTCGACGTCGACGTCGTCGTCGCCGTCGCCGTCGCCGCCGTCACGGGAATTTTTCCGGCCGTCCTCATCCCGTCTGTTCTCTTCATCCGGTCAATTCCGATGACATCTTGCGACGCGCGCGCTTTCATCTCGCGCTCTTCCGGGTCACTAGCCGTAAGCCCGCTGACGATAAGCCCCGCGCGACGCTCGTCGCCGCTCGTCCACCAACTTCCGCTCTCATGACGAGGCACGACACACCGGAAGTAAATGTGGATGTGGATGTGATTCTCCGCAGACTCGCGATCGATTTGTTACAACGATCGCTCTCCGAGTAACGAGCGTTGCATCTCGCGCCGATCAACGCCGACGTCGAGGCATAATTATTTATCAAGGTAACTTGGCGATAATTATGATAGAAACGTGACGACGGAAAATTCCAAAAAATATTCGAACACGTCTCTAACGTTTCAACGAATTTAATTTGGAGATCGGTTAAGTGAAGGAATCGTCACAGCAGCAAGGCTTTGTGCACTCCGATATGGCAGCAACGGAAATTGTCGATATTTCGCAAAGGGGCAGAGGAGGCGTTTTTTTTTTTCTTTTTTTTTTTTTTTTATTCGCCGGTTCGAGTTTCGCGCTCTACAATCAGGCGAGATGTCGTCATAAACGTCGCGCCTTGATAATACTCGGAGGCCTTTATCTCCAATGCTTCATTCCAGACGATTGCACTTTAACGTCGCTCGTGTTTCATCGTCGCCGCAACTGGCATCCCCTGGTTGCATCTGCAAACAGACCCGAGTCAACTGGTTATTTGTTTTGCCAGATTAGAGCGAGAATCTCGTGACACGACGAAAGCGTCGAGTAAATCAAGAATGGTATCAGTTTTTCATTGTCTCGCCTATTTCCGACAAGTGGAGTTGGTAGCAGCTTCCCGGAGTGTTAATGAAGATTAATGAAGGGAAAACAAGGTTATAGTGAAGAATAATGAGATTAATGAGAAGTTGGAGTCTCGGCAAATCTCTTATCCGCAAAGTACAATCGTCGACAATTCTGACGACGACCGTTCTTTTCTTCCTGATGTATATATTTACTGAAGAATAAAAGAAACAGATGCGAATGCGAAGGCGATACAAGCGATTTATCGCGATTATTCGTTTAAAATCGCTTATTGTAGAATTATTCTCGTTGTCACGATATACGTATTGACCCGTTAACGCTTCTGCCATAACGTCATATCCAAAATTAAAACTTTATCTCGTTTAGCTTCATCCTCACTCGAGAGAGGATGAAGTGTTTAAGGACGCGATCCCACCCTCTCGCGCGTTATCAAAGTGAGATAAATAAAGTTGGAGATTCTATCTAAAGTTTAATCCGAGAATCCGAGGCGCCTATCGAGCCGGGCAAAGAGATGAGACCGCTTTACATTGTCCGTACTATTAACTTATCGGCTCCGACCTGGTCCACTTTCCGCCATTATTGTGGGCGTACTGATTCGCGAACGATCCTTCAAAAATAATCTTATATCTTTGGGATTTAACGCGCGCACGTTTCCGACAACGCAAAAGAGTTTCCTTTTTTTTCTGGAAACGGGCGAGAAAACATTTCCCATTCGCGGGGGAGACTGAATTAAATAAATCTATTTGCGTTAGCACCGAGCGCGAGAGGCGAAAAATGCGCCGTTCCTGCCTCCCCCTCCTCCTCCTCTCGATAAAAAATAATTATTGTTCTGCGCACGAGGAAAACGAATCTAGTGTATATATATATATATATATATATAATCGAATAGAATATATATATTTCAGTCACAGTTACCGTAAACATAAAGCTGTTCCATGAGCTAATTAATAATGTCGCGCTATTATTATACTTTATCGGGATTCAACGACACTATCGTACAATCATTTTGCGGGATTGTTGGACGACGCGAGGGATGAAGCAAGGATGACAGCGAAATTAAAATGGAAAAGACCGACTTAGAGCGAAGAGGATTGATGGTATTGTTCGAAATGAATAAAATTGTAAGAATGTTAATGGTTTAGAAATCTATCCATACTGATGGATTCGAAGTTGATACTGCTGAGAAAAAAGGTAGCAGAAAAGAGAGAGAGAGAGAGAGAGAGAGAGAGAGAAAGAGATAGAAAAAGCTAATCGTAGTATTTTGAAAATGTGTAAAATAGATCTGCCAATGCGATACATCTACGAGATAAATTATGCTCGAAAAGCAGAGAAGTTTTACTGTTGTTAATAATTGAGAAGTAAGATGGAAACGGTGGAGGTCGCGGTTAAAAACTTTTTTATGGGGATCGGCGGCGGGGAAAAAATAAAGAAACAAGAGGCGAAGACAGCGAGGAGAAGAGGGAGGGAGGGAGGGAGGAAGGGAGGTAGAAAAATAGTAGAAAGAGTCAACAGCTGTGGACGCGATTCGCTCTACTAAATTTACACGCGGATATACCTTCTTACTTTTAACATGACTGTTCAACTTTGGGAAGCTGGATATCTCCAAGTTCTCCTCGAAGAGATAATTTCTCGGCACTTTTCTTTTTTTTTCAGTTGCCGGCTTTTGTTATTATCCGGCGGACAAACTTTGCGTGCACTTGATAAACATTTGTGAGAGACTGTACATTTGTACGTTAAATTTGGATGAAAAACTTCCGTAAGAATGTATGCGTTACAAGGAGAACCGCGAAAGAGTGTATGCGTACAAAACTTTCTTCAAAACTATGTTGAATCTGATAAGTTGGGTGAGTCGCATGGCAACGTTAACAGAATAACCGTTTCACTCGGCGATATTTCAAAGTTACACCACTACACAATAATTTTAACCCTAGCGAAACTAGATAGACAAACAGACAAAGAGAGAGAGAGAGAGAGAGAGAGAATTGTAACAATCATTTCAAAGTGACTTATTCCAATTGTTATTTGCAATTTTTAATGGAAAAGGAGAGAGAGTCTATTGCTTGTCATTCCTATAAATTTAACATTTAAAAATCAAGACTTGTTTCTCTATTACATCTTTTTATAATGAATATAAAATAAAAAGAAAAAATCATTTCAATAAAACCTTCTGCAAAATTAGAACTAGTATAAAACTTGAATCATGCTTCGATCGCGTAGTCGCGATTGGCCGTTGCACGAAGAACGACCTCGTGCAGTACTTGAATCGACGATCGATGCATTCCCAGTTGACTTGCTACTTTTTAGAAATGTCGATCGTTTTAACGGGACGTAGAATTTTATCGCGACGTTTATTAAAGCATTTTTTACCTAAGCGTCCGTTCGGAGTTTCCGCAATAATGCGCGATGAAATTTAAACTTTCCGGGCAAGGGTCTAATCAGAATTCCGGCCAGATTTTGCTCCGCAAGCAATCTTAATACAGAATTGAAAGTAAGTTGCTTCTCCAATCCATTCAAACGCTACCGACTTTGTCGGTATTAACAAGGCGGAAATAGCCTCGAAATAATTCAACATCTTGTTCTCGTCATGCTCGTTGCCTCAAGACTCTTCAAAGAAAACTTTTACTATTAAAACGATTATGCAATTACATTAATCATGTGACCAGAAGAATTTTCGCGAGAGAATTCATTACGTCAGTTATATCGAAATCGGATTAAATCTGTTGATTCGAGAGAATATCGAATGAAGGAAATAGAATGGCGTGAGAGTGGGTCGTTATAAAGTCTCCCGAGGGATGATCTCTCTCTCTCTCTCTCTCTCTCTCTCTCTCGCTCTCTCTTCTTATAAAGGTTAAATGTAACGGCGATACATTTTTAATCGCCTATTGCTCGAGCCATTCGCGTTTCACGAGTAAATCGTTATTCGGCGGTATTTAACGCTCAATAGATTCGTTAGAGAGAGTCATTTTCCAGTCTCATTGTCAACAATCTCGACCGGTAGCTTCAGCGGCACTCTATATGAAAAGAGAGAGGAAGAGAGAGACGGAGAGAGGAAGCGCGGCATTGTGTCGTGCCAAGTATCTTGCCGAGATGACCTACAATTGCTGTTTAAGTGGTCCGGTACGAAGCCAATTATTACATAGTCGTAAATGGTCATGTTCAATTTCCGGTCGCGAAATACCGGAAAGAGAGCCTTCGAAGTTGCCCCGAGACGATAAAGGACACCGTTCTGTGTCGCGCGTGCGGAAACAAACGCGACGCGTTTTTTTTTCGCTACGTAAAAACCAGAGACGGACATATTCGCTCGAATTTTTTTCTCCACAAGATTCGTCACATTCCCCTCGTTATGTCTCGACTTTCTTCTTTTTTTTTTTTTTTTTTTTTTTTCCTAAGAAAAACATCCCGTTTCTCTCGGCAAGGGCTATTTTTATCTCGCGCCGACAACGATTATTTCTCGTTCCAAGTAATTTTTCTTTCTTCGTTCTCTCTCGCATGGCAATTCAAACTGTTTCCACCGTTTTCACCCGGAGAATAGGAAGGAGAATTTGTTAGCTCGATTCTCCGTCGCGTCGCATTGTTTCTCCAGGAGAAATCTTCTCTAGCGCGCGCACAGCCACTTTAACCGAGGATATAGCCCTCGGCGAAGGTGCCACTGTCGTGTCGAGGATCTTCAAGGCACACACAAACACTTTTAGCCACCTTTTCAGCTTCGATAATGGGAAAGTGCTCGCCGCCAGGCGGGAAGAGGAATATCATTTTCGCAATTTACCTCGACGGTATTTATTACCGCTGTCGCGATATCGAACGCGAACGAGTTTAGATACTCGGGAAGGTGGGAGGGAAGGAGAGAGAGAGAGAGAGAGAGAGAGAGAGAGAGAGAGAAGGAGGGAGGCCCCGTATCCGCACCCCTCTCGCACGCGAAACGCTTTGCCCCGCGTGCGCGTATTATTATATTCGACGAAAATTTCGAACACGATGACGTTTCGATAAAACGTGATTCTACCGTTGCAATATCGCTAAAAACGAAAAAAAAGTCAAAGAATTTCTGCGTGCACGAAACTCGACTCTAAAACGTCGAAATTTTTACCGCGCGTTCCTCGTATTCGTAAATAAAACGGAAGAGAATATTCATATAACTATAAATTTAAAGCGACATTTTTTTTTTTAAATAAGCGCAATGCAACTTTTTCATAAATTTCATAAATTCGAGAATCACTCAACCGCATATATACGCGTGTATTTTAGAAACTGATACTGATTGCGATTGTATTAAAGAAAAATTATGTGTACATATACCTCCGTTTCGATTTTGATACTTTACATTTTATATTCCGCTTGCATATCGCATGCTCTGCGGCCCTCTGGGAAGTATAAATTGCCTCCGAGAGAACCGATTGTCCCTAAATAATTAATCTCGTTGAACCAGTCGCCACGACCGCGCACTATTCGTTTCGCGACTTTCGAATCGATATCGAATAGCAAAACTGTCAAAAATAGAACTAGCTAGTTGTTAAATTGTGTTGAGGGGGTAGGCGGAGGAAAGGAAGGAAGGGTGAAGTTGAAAAATGGTGGCGAACAAAGTCACGGCGCAGTTTGTCAATTTTTCACGCGATCGCGCTTCGGTCATCGCCTTTCAGAGAACTTGTTTTCTTCGAGAAAGGAGCGCGGCCGCGGCGCCAATGCTCCCTCCCACTCTTTATATCCGGAAGTAGGTCTGCAAGTATCTACCGAGATAACTGCCCCTCCGACGATGCTCTCTCCCTTCTATCGATCCCAAAAACAAATTCGGGGACACGGCACGAGAACTGTAAAAAATTGCGACCAAGTGCGCGGCGACGCTCTTTTCACTCGCACATCAGTGCCGGCCAGTCATGCGCGTCAACGTTTAGCTTAGCGTCGCTCGCTTTAACCCCATCGCTCTGTCACTTTCTCAGCCCTAAGCCTCTACTTGTAGGAGGAACAATTTCTATTCCCTTCTCAAATAGTTTCTCTGTGTGCGAGAGACACGCAGAATCGTCGGAAATCTCCCCGAGAATTTTTCTACGGACCATCTATCGCCAAATATACAAATACGATATCTTTATCTTACGGCTCGCAAATTTCAAGTTGTATAGCATTTGTTTTTAAGATTTAGCTGTTGAAAATAAATTTTTTACAATCTATCAGTCCTAATGGACAGAATCCACATTCAGGAGGTAAAATATAGATTAATTGAGAGAGAGAGAGAGAGAGAGAGAGAGAGAGAAAAGGAAAAGATAAAAAAAAAAAAACCATAATTTTAAAAGCTATGCGTTTGCCCGTCGCAAATGGAGGGAAAGTACGTCCATGATCGAGTAGGGTTTAAGAGTCGGGGCAGCATTGAATGATCGTCGTCGACGTGATCGTTTGTAAGATAGATATCGCGGACAATGGGCATTCATGTACCGGTTCTCTTTCTCTCTCTCTCCCCCTCTGTCTTTCTCGGGGAACGAGAGAATAGCTCCGGGGCAATCTCGATTTCTGCGACTTATCGCGAGCGGTAATACACTTGTCGAACGATATCAAACTACTTGGCGCATCGAAGCCGCGATTGTTCGCTCTTCGATTTCTCTTCTCCGGTATTATATACATGGGATAACGCTTTCATGAAAGTCAGCGGAATCGCGTAACCGTGAAATCTTGATTGGGATTTTCTCGTCGCGCGAAATGAATTCACCGAAAGATTAAAGATTAAAGAAAAAAAAGAAATAGAGAAAGAGATATTAAGATATAATAATCTGTGAATATTAAAGATCCATCCGCGCGGATATGGCATCGTTTAAAAAAAAATATTCCATCGAATATAAAATTATATTTTATGAGAGAATACGAAAATTGTCGTGGATAAATAAGCGTGATTTAATTTTGCAAATTTTACCTCTCCTCTCGATAATGAAAAGTTTCCTCTTCCCTCTTTTCGAAGGAAGCGGTGTATGCGTGGCTTAACTCTCATACAGCGACTTACGCGCGTCACGCGACTTAATTAAAGCGGCATGGAACGCTCTGTCGTAGCGCTACTTAATTCATTCATAATTTCATTACGTTTCGTCATGGAGTAATTAGATAGATTAAACAGATAGAATTGAAAACGTGTACGCGCGCGTCTCTCTAATTAACTCTGGCGAAAAATAGACCGCTTTCCCTGTATATACGCCGCGCGTTCCTCACCTTTGATCGCGAGTATTCGCCTAAAGGACGACATTTATTTTTCATTTCTCGCCGGTACGCGGTCACAGTAGAGCTTGCCTTATCTATCGATCATCAACCAAGGCTGACTGGTGCTATGAAATTTAATAAAATATTTCAACGAAGCTACATCCGCGCTTGCAATCGTTGGCATCGCGCGAAGCCTTTACATTTGCATTATGGATATTCCGATTATTGTATTATATTGCACCGCTATATCATGTCGTGAGATAGCAGTAGCGCGATAATGCAAAATTTCATTAATTGTAGTAATACAATTAAAGTAAATATTAAGGCTTTGCGCCCGCACGCATGTGAGTGTCAACGACCGCAAAACTGAATTATCCTTTTAAACGCTTTACTCTTTCGGATATGTATACGTGAAATCTGAAATTTTACGCGTTTATTGTTACAATTATAAAGCAGCGTCAAATTTTCTCAAGAAAGCAGACTCTTATTCCGCGCAATTATATTCTCAGGCATTTATACAACGGTAATAAATCTAGAAATGCAATTTTCCGACTTTAAAATCTTTTTCCACTTCTCAAATTTATCAAGATTGAAGATCTCAAAGTTTCAACGCAATGGCGGTAATGGCTGTAAATCGGATATATAATTTCGAATAATCGCTCTTATCGAATTTAAAGCGAAATTCCAAGCTCTCTCTCTCTCTCTCTCTCTTTCTCTCTCTCTCTAGCACGCGTCAATGACGAAGTCTAGAAGTCTACCGCAGACTAAAACTTACCGTATCGATCGGTAATCGTTCTTGATTCCTCTTCTTGCGCTTTCGCGTGCCGCTCGGATCCTGCAATAGCCATGGAGGCACGAAATGCCTTCGCAGTCCTCAATAAGGAAGAAATTGATCTCGCGGATATAGCACTTGCGAGCGATCATTCCTCACTTGATGCCGCCGCCGAATTGTCATATATTGCGTATCTCGCGCGCTGTCATTCCCGAATATCACCAATTTCACCGGGCCGACCGGCCGACTGAAATCGCTTAACGCCCGGAAATTAACTGATTACGATAGCGTCGTCGAACACGCGTGGCACAAGGGGAAAAGATTGTTCGCCGCATATATACCATCCCCGTCTTATGATCTCACTTTCCCGAACCGATTTTTTTCTCCTCTCTTTCCCTAAATCTCTCGTTCCCCTCCCCCCTTGCTCCTCCTCTCATCCTTTCTCTCTCTCTCTCTCTCTTTTACCCCTTCCCCCCCCCCCCTCGCCCTCTCTCACTCTATCTCTCTCGTGTTGACCTTTGGCCGCCTAATATCGGCAACCGACCAACAGTAATTCCCCGAGCAGCGGGGAAATTAATTACGATTCGTGCCGACCACGTCGACCAATCATCGCGCGCCTCCTCGGGATCCTCGCGGGACCTAGCGCGGAATGTAATCTTATGCCTCCTCCCCTTCAGCCGGTGGAGAAGGCATGCCTCGGTATGCCAGGGAGGGAGGGGGAAGGGAGAGAGGGAAAGAAAGAGAAAGAGAGAGAGATATATATATATATATATATATGTGTGTGTGTGTGTGTGTGCGCGCGCGCGCGTGTGTGTGTCCGTGTGTGTCACACGTTAACCCAATTGACAAGGAAAAATAATGTTCTCTTTGTGCGACGATAATTAATACGATGCTCTCTTAGCGAGCATGCGATTTCCGTCATCGCGTATACACGAACGCACAATGCCGCGATACACACCTGCTGCCAAGCTGAAGCGTAGCAGACTCGACACTTCGCTTCACTTCTCCCGTGAGGACACACACGGTGGTCGAGACTCAACGCTCAAACCAGGCATGATCGGCACTCAACGGATTCGACCGCGACACCACCGACCGCCGCTGTCGACCGCTAGCCAGCTGACAGGCACAAGCCCGACGAGTCGCGCGTGCCAAAGAACGGGTGATTGACCGGGTTAGACGCGTTCAACGTAGATCAAGGTCCGCAGGAGAAAAGAGGGGGAGGAACGACCCGGTCGCATTGAACGCACAAATCTTGAAAATGAACGGGATACGGGAACGAAGCAAGCAAGCGAGCGAGCGAGCGAGCGAGCGAGCGAGCAAGCGAGCAAGCGAGCAAGCAAGAACGAACGAACGAACGAGTGACCGAGACACACCACGTAGCCGTATAGACGGAACGTCTAGAGATAGGCCGCAAGGTTAACCAGCCGCCGGATAGGGTCGATAGGGGTTTCCCCGCCGTCACCGCGTCCACGCGCCATCGAAAGGAAGGCCGTTCAAACCACTCGCTGGCCTCTCGTTTCTCGTCGCGCTTATAACGCGACTTTACTACTCGTTTGCTGGCGACATCGCGGCGATCACCGCCGGTCGGCGGTGCGACGTCATCGTCACGACGACAACGATCTGTGTGACGCCCTTTGCGCGCACCACCTTTCTTTCTTTCTTTCTTTCTTTCTCTCTCTCTCTCTCTCTCTCGTCTCTCTGTCTCCGCTCCTAGAGAAGTTTTCACACCGCGGTGTCCTCCACCGCTTATCGGGTGTGCGGGCGCGCGAATGCCGCCGCGGAGAGAGCGATAAGAGATCGATCACGCCGCCACGACGGCGCTCTCGCACGGTCGTCCACCGAACTGACGAGCCACCAGCCACCAGCCACCCTGAGAACTGCGGGCTCACCGAACTCGCGCGGCTATCCCTTCCCGTGGCAACTCTCTTTGCCTACCTACCCTTCCTCCGTATTCCGCTCAACTATATCCTACCACGTTTCTTCCCTCTTTGCCCTCCTCGCGACTACACCCTCATTGTACCGCCCCGTTATCCTAGGTACCCTTCTCCCTCGTTCGCCGCGAAGGGGCGCTTCGTTTATCCCTCCTATATATCCCCGCTCCAACGCGATCATCCTGTCCTTTTCTTCCTTTCTACGGTGGAATCGAGAATCCCTTCCTGCCGACGGTACGTTCGAAAACATTACCCGTGCGCACACGAGTGTCGTCCTATCTTTGTCGAACTTTTAATAAATAACAAAGATAGAACGACGCTCGGATGATGCTTCCGAACGCAGCCTAACAGTGGGCAGAAAGAGGCTCGATCGGGTCCACTATACCACCTCGCATTCTGACTTTATTCTGTCTACACAGTATGCTGATATGTTAATAACGATAAAAGAATAAGTGTTCCGGATAAAATATTATACAACTTTATAATTGCTAGTAAGTAAATTAAATAAATAATAAAACATCGACGAGAAAGAAAATTTGTGTCGCCAATGCGAAACTTATTACGATCGATGTATTAGTACGATATATTTTTTTCTTTTATTCACGATATAAATAAGTTATGTAAAGGGATATTGTCAAGTACATATTACAAACTCCTATATATCAAACTGCTATAACTCAAACGTATTATAAAATTATTAAATATTTAATCTTTAACGGACAAATAAGAAAATTGTAACGGGACAAAAGTCAAACTATCAGAAAGATAGTCAATATACAAAATTATCTGTCAAAAGCATTTTGTTCTGCAAAAGAGAGAAAGACTGATATTTTTGTCGCGAAAGCCAAAGTAAAATGAAAAACGACGCAATTATAGTTTCTCTTTTAACTTTTTTTTACAAATCTTTCTTGTTTTTTTATTTTTTTATTTTTTTACTTTTGCAAAACGTAATTATCCCGTATATTATAATACATATTTAAAGAGAAAAAGATAATTTAAGAAGACAAAAAATATATTAATTTACATATTTTTATATCGCGAAAACTTTCAATTGCTCTAATCCAGAAACACTGCTATTTGAGATGCCTTTTAACGAACGATTTCTCTTGTTAGTTATTTTTATTAAAATTTTTTATTAAAATTTTACTTACGCAGGTGACACGTAAAATATGTTTCTAATAAAGTTTGCATAAAATTGCGTCCGTCCAGATATCAATGTGTGCAAAATTCACTTCGCTCCGCTCGTGATTCTTACCTCGCGACAATTTAGCTTCTTCTCTTAGCTGCGTGGAAGGAGGAAGGTTGAAGAACTGATCCTTTGAAGTACGATTCCCGATAATTTGAGATCGCTCCCGCGAGACGATCTCTTCTCCCATTTCGAATCCTATCGTCGTTCTGGCGCTCTTAATCGGACCGCATCCGCGCGCTTTTTTATCTCTTTCTATCACGATACGGACCCGAGAACCGCCTAGTAGAATTGCCGGAATTGTTTTGGGGATCGTTCGAATCTTCATACAATTACCAGATTGATACGGTCAGTGCCGTTCCCTCCCGTTGCGAATATATTTGAGACGAGAGTAAGTTGCGACACTTTATTTTTTCAATAGAGAAACCTCTTAATTGATATCTTGACAGAAAAACACACGCGACAATTATTAAATGAATGTACGTACATCGATGTTGCGTTAAGTTGACAAACTGAAATGTCATAGACACGCTTTAACGTCGCGTTATCTAACGTGAAAGCATCAGCGAGCTTAATCTTTCGATATTATCACTTTTGCAGACTCGCAGACCGATATTATATTATTCTCCGTGGAACCTGCGAAGGTCAAGCTATTTTCGCGGTTGTTACCAATTTGGAGACTTGATAAAATAATCTACTGAGAATCATATTTCGCGTGTCCCTCGCGACAGAAATAATTATATAAGTTTGGATTTTAATGGAAAAAAATGTCATAATGTGCACTCGCAAATCGTTTTAATGTTATTCAAAATGGCGCAATGGCTCGCCTGTCACGCCCCAATAAACGCCAGACTGATTTTCTCTCTGTGTTGCACGGCGCGATATCGTCCAAACATAAAATATATTGTATTCTCTCTCTCTCTCTCTTTCTCTCTCTCTTCATTCTCACGCATGCGATAGCCTTGAATCGACGTTCGCGTGCATGCTCTCGACGTATCGTTACTACCTGTCACGGCGCTCTAATTTTTGCACCGTGGCAAAATGTATAGCGCGCATACTTGATAACAACAATAATATCTATAAATACACACCGGCCGATGAATTTATTTAACTAATCTCCAGTAAAAACAAACGGTGATTCATACGTTATTAAATTCCACCCAACTAGCCCAACTAGCTTTCAATAAATTCCAATATTTGTGCAAAAGGCTCTCAATGCTAAACGTTCTAATTTTTGTTTAAGCTTATTACGCGATGATTCTCTCTTTTGATTTAACAATCTAACTGAATATTGATTATACGAAATCTTTAACGAATCCTCAAAAGGCAATCTAATAGTGTCGCATTCGATCTGCTATTTCAGGAGAGACGTGAATTTGGATTCGAAATTTCAATGTCTTAATACACGATCAAAGACACGTATCGATATATATTGATACGAATTAAAGAGTTTTTTTTTACGAAACTGAACTGTAGGATTATTCGTACTTCATTCGTATTCATGCTACTCTCTTTTACAGATTGTATTAATTAAATAAATGTATAAAATTTGATAAATATCTATATGAAAATGTATATTAAAAAAAAGCGTGTAGGAGAATTAACATTAACCGAACTGTTTGTTTAACCGCGTTACGTAGAGAGAGAGAGAGAGAGAGAGAGAGAGAAGTAATACATAATTTTTTGCACAAATGTTTCCGAAGCGTGCAAATTTTTCAAACTGCTTTTATATAAAATGCACCTCTAGCATCTAAGGGTGGGAATGTAGAATTGTTATTCCTCGGTTTGCCACTAAAAATAGTTTGCCGAATTAATGCGGTGCGCCGGATATAAACAGCGAAGAGAGTACAAGGCCGAGGAAAATGTTGCGCGATAATATCTGCATCGTAAGAAGGCCGGGCATTTTGCATAATGCCGAAAATATCATCACGCGCGAGCGCACGCATATGCACGAACGATGTAGAGCAGAAATTAAAATCAATGCGACGCGACGAATACTTTAAGAAAAAAAAAAAAAAAAAATACGAGTATTCTTTGGTTTATCTTTCAACGAATATGGAAACTCCTAAAAACGAATTCTACCTTCATCGAATTATGTATATCGACAATGCACACGTACTTCGTTATTAATTCTCGTATATAGTCGTCGCAATTTCAAAAAGCATCGTTCAATTTGTCAAACGATATAGTGATATAGTATAGACGAAAATGTTATAATGGTCCCATTGTTGTTGTCGCGTGACAAATACAATCGAGGACGATCGCGGTTTACAACAAATGACAAATACTAATTATAAATTCACTCGTCGAGGTTGAACAGCCTGCTTGAGTACACGGTGACGATGGGATTATCAACGTGGGAATAAATAATTTCGTTTTATTGAACACTTAATTATGTACTCATTGAGAGAAATCGATCGTCGACAAAACTGTCAATATTCGATAACGTACATATTGCCCGCCAATAATCGTTGAATCCTCCTCCCTCCTCCCCCATTCCTCTTTTACCACGTTAGATAAATTTACAATCAAATTTTGAAATTGGCATCAAATCGAAAAATCCGTTCCAAATCCCTGTGATGATGACCCTATAATTATTCGCTGGGCGAATAAACGTGCGGAGAATTAAACACAAAGTGTACCAACGGGGATGGAAAATTTGTTGCTACGGCTAATACATGCCAATA
>JBCAUJ010000008.1:365062-394420 GCA_038406275.1 Cataglyphis albicans | reverse complement strand
TATATATATCGTATATGCGTATATCACGAATATATATTGCTATCTAATTAATCAGCACAGTTAATTAACCACGCGCTCGTGCAAGTGTTCTCTCGCGGGTGCGCACGCGCGAGCAAATTTTGATCTCGACAATATCGCCAATCACACTATGGAACATCAATTTGACGTTTGATCATTAACATATGGCTGTCAAATATATGCGAATAGCGAAGCGTGCGCCCGCTATTGTGCGATTGCAATTAATTGGGAACGTATTGCACATATATATAAAACATTACTATGTATATAAGTAAACCGATAATTTACGCGCGAATTGTAATTTATTTAATTATGCGGCGGTTAATATTATTGTTATTTTCGTTTGCATTATTTCGAGAAAAAAACGAAATAATTTAAGCGAGCGATTCTTGTCATATGATTTTACGAAATAAATTTTTACAATATCGCTCACTCGTTTCTATTCGTTTTCCTTCTAAAATTTCCACCATCAATTTTCTGTCAGTATTCTCTCTCTCTCTCTCTCTTTCTTTGAAATAGAAGGTAGGATACGCGAAATAAATCTTGACGCAAACGCCAAAGTAAAGTTGAAGCAAATGCGGGAGAGCAAAGCAAAAGTAAGAGATTAACAAGAAATGGCGAAAACTTTAGCGACTTTGCACTGAAAAGCCTTCGAAAACAAATAATGAGATATTTTATTATTTACATCAAGTGCTCTCTTTAATTGCTATGTTTTGTACATGTAATTAATGAAAAGAAACTTGGTGGGGGGGGGGGGAACGGGGCGGGGGGATAGGAGGGAGAATAAACTTAAATTTATATTCTCTCGTCGGAGTTCATTGCGCAACAGCATCGTTTGTGGAAAAGAAGCATTATCATTTTGAGAGAAAAAACGCAATTTAAAAAATATATTATTAGTATTTTTAGCTAGTAAAATTTTTTTTTCTTTTCTTCTTTATTATATTATGATCTAATAACGATCTAATAGCGATCAAATTATTGCAAATTGTATATATATATTTAAATGTGTCGTTATAAATTCGAGCTTTCGAACATTAATTAATCTAAATTATTTAGAAATTATTTATTAGAAATTTCTCGTACAAAACATATCTAAAGGAGACCATGTCATGAGAATAAAGATTAGAGGATTGTGGTAGATAAATAATAGTATGTCGAGCATATTATAATTTTCAGTGTAAACATGTACGTTATTTTTTCCTTCCAAAACAATAATATTTCTTGCAAAACACGTAAACACGACGCTTATATACACACTGTGCGACAGATATTGTATATAATTAACCGCCAATTCTTTTGTATCGCGTGTACATTGTTCCCAAATGTCCTCGCGTATTGTATTGTACTTACTGGTTATCGTTGGATCAGATTGCGGAGACAGAGAGAGAGAGACAGAGAGAGAGAGAGAGGGAGGGAGGGAGGGAGAGAGGGAGGGAGGGAGGGAGGGAGGGAGGGAGAGAGAGAGAGGGAGAAGGAGAGGCAGAGAGAAAGAGAAGCAGAGAGAAGAATAGAGAGAAGTGAAAACAAGCGAGAGGAGAGAGAAGAAGGGTGGGTAGATGGGCAAATTACTCGGTCGCCGGGATCGGATAATTAATGTCGCGCGATTCTGTACTACACAAATATATAAACTGCTCGCGCGTTGCTTGCGAGCGTCTCCCCTCGTGTACACAAACGTATACAGCCGATGTGTGTGCATTGCATATTCGTATGCGATAATTAACAAGGCAAATCGATCGTGCTCCCTGTCGTTTTCTCACCTTGTTACGTGTCTCGTGCCAAGTCGGTAACGTTTGCCAATAAGCACGAATTTATGCGCCATTTACAGGGTGTCTCTCGGAAAAACGCTATCACTTTAAAATATGATAGCGATCACGCGCGTTAAAATCCGCACTTATTTGATTTTTCTTTTTCTTTTTATTACGATAGACATGGATCAATCGAAGCGGATAATTATGACAAAAGTCACTAGTTAAATTTGCAACTCGTTCTTTCTTCTTTTCCACTACCGATAATTATCTCGGCATGTAACTGGAATTTTTTATACACGTCATTTATTCTAGTCTTGCTTTCAACGTTTCAATCAATTGACTGTCGCGGTCCCCAGAAACTTATATAACTCCGCAAGCATAAGCTTCTTTTCATTGGATATACCTCGTGTCTATATACCTGTATAAACAGGCCATCAATCAAATGTATCAATCGATATTAACGTGAGTTGCTTTCTATAGCTAATACGGCATAGGAGAACTTGAAGTTGATTATAACGCTTTAACGATAATCCTGTATTTATCGCCTAACGTATAACGCCTAATTAGCAAAAAATTAATCATAAATCTTTTCTAGATCTGTATTCAGCTCCAATATTAAGTATAAAAAGACGATGAAAAACGCAAGCATAAAAGCTGCTGATCAAATTATCTAAAAAGGTCGAAGCAAACTCATTAAAGTTATTAAATTAACGGAACTTTCACTAGTTATCGCGGATAATAGTTATTACAACGATGAAAGAAAGGAAGATCGATGGGAAAAAGAGACTCGCTCGCTCTAGGAAAGAAGTAATACAGTGATCATTTTTTTTTTTTTAGCATGAACCAAAACGTTTTCATTCTGTAGCTTAATATACAAAAATATCACATGGGTGGTCTTAATAAAGTAATATTATCGGTGCAGCAATAATTAAAATCACGCGATACAACGATTTATCATGTTATTCTCATCAATGTATGTATGTAAGTATGTATGTATGTATGTATGCATACGTTTATGATAACGGTATCAAGAATCTCTACGTTTTGCTATCTCAGCGTTCCATCGCACCGATCGAAAATTATCATCTTATCTCTAATCCTTTTGTCCTCCTCTTATCACAATTAGATATCATCCACGATCGAATGGACGCTATAGGCATTAGAAAAATAAATTATCATGAGCCTTCTCTATAACAGAACTCTAATTGTAAGTTTACAGAGTACGTGCGCGCGATAGCGCATGGACGAATCAATCACGCGAATCAATTTGCGCGGTTGTGTGTGTATGTGTGTGTGTACGTATGTATAATAATTAAGCTTGCTCGCGCTACGAGAGCGATAACCGACGTACCGCAGTTTAACTGGTTTGCGCCAGCGTCGATAATCTTCGCTTATTGCTAGAAAATCACGATTGTAAGACGCAATGTTTCGTCGCGCAGCAATGACTAACAGATGGACAATATAAATGCAATATCGAACGAGGTTAACAATATCGTGCAACATTTACGATAAAAATAGAAATGTAAAATCTTGAAAATACTCAAGTTTTTTGGAAATAAATATATATATATATATATATATATATATATATATATATATGTGTGTGTGTGTGTGTGTGTGTGTGTGTGTGTGTGTGTGTGTGTGCGTGTGTGTGTGTGTTATATTTTTTGTAATCTGTCCTCGTATTATAGAATTCATATCTATTGTAATAAAAAGTGCATCATATTGATTGGGAGCATCTAATTTTGCAGGTACGGCAAAATTACGTCGCTATTATTGCATATTTCGTGTAAAAGTAATCACACTTCGCTAACAAGACCGATTATTGGAAAATGTTGCAAAAATTTCGAAAAGGTCAAAAAATCTTGCCGAGAATTTGTTCTCTGAAACGCGAGATACGTTCTTTTCTACCTTCGGCAAATTTACCTGCAGTGAGATAATTATTATAATAGAAATAAAAATTATAATCAATAACAAAAATTTAATCTAAAATTTAAAATAAAATTTATCAATGAATCTTATTTATTTTTGTAATCTTCGGCAAAACAATGGTTCATGCTCTAATCTCTATTATTTATTGTTAGTCATCACTGTACGTCGTATATATCGTCCAGCGATTTTCTTCATCGCGTCTCTGATTGCATATTAAACGTCGCCAAAGACTTATTACAATTATTATTTTAGCGATGCTTCTCAAGTTAATAAGCTACTTCGATATTTTGCTCCTTTGGCATCGATACTACTTGATACTCTACGGGAGCGTTTCTACTTTATTCGCCTATCTACATGTGATCATTAACATCGACTTTGTAAAAAAGTAGAACCGTCTATATGTATATACGTCATCTATAGAAAGTGTATAAGTCACATGGAGCGAATGTGTTCCCTCACACACACACACACACACACACACACACACACACACACACATACAGAGAGAGAGGTCAGAAATATTTTTCTTTTAAAAATATAATATATGTATAGTTACTCTGTATTTCCGATAACTCTTGGATTATTTTGTCCGACTATAAGATAAATGGTGAAGATTAAAAATAAATGTAAATTACAATTTAGATTCTTTCTCTTCTGAGTGAATCGCGCGTATTCGTTCTTTATGACTAATAGTAACCGTTAAATATATAGATTTTAAATTCTTCGCGTCAACTCTGTGGAATATGCTAATCAGCTTCACATATATTCGTATATCGTAACTTAAAAATATATAAAGAGTATCTCAAAACTACTGGCTATCTTTTTAATAATAGATTCTCTGATCAATTTGGACAATTTTTAATTAACTCAATAACACTTTTCAATACAGTTATTACATGGATGGAGTTTCTATTTTAATAGAATTTTAATTTAAAATTAAATTAGTTACAAAGAGATATATGTATAATAGCAAAAAGTGTAAAAAATGATAATGTTTGAAAATGATAATTTTTTCACATTTTCGCTAAGGAAAAATTGTTTTCAAATTGGCCAGAGAATCTGTTACTAAAGAAATATCCTAATTTCATAACACTCTGTATATGACTGTATGTTTGTTAGGTACATGCTTTAAACGCAAAAAATATGTGCCTACGAACCTCCCTCAATCGCTCACCATGTTTGCGAATCGGTGAACAATCGACGGTTAAAGCGTAATTCGATTGCGGGTTAATTAGCGCGTTCTTATGGGAAACATTAAACGAGCGCGCGTGACGATATGAACAAATTTGCGACCGTTCTGCTTCCGTGTAACGGAACTCGTTTAATGTTTCCTCCATAACGGCTTGATATTAATGCTAAGCACATAAAGTACAGCTGCTTCATCTTAACAGTAGACGCATTCAATTGGAAATTATCCCGTTTTCCATAGAACGCGATCTTCTCGCAAAATGCAAACTCAGAGTATTGCGAAAAACTCGCATTTGCGTGATTTTCTTCAACGATATATGTATAGAGATAGAGCGATTGAGTTACACTTCTTCTGGCTCAGAAATAAAATTATATCTAATTATTTGCTCCCTGTGTATGTGTATGTGTTAAATAATTAATCCTATTGACACTTTCGAAAAATCTCGACCAACGATACGCATTGCTTCTCAGATTGCTTAATTGTGGCTTATTTTACTTCCTCTCTCATTATAAACTCCCTTGTAAATCATTATGTTATGTTAAAAGTTAAAAAAAAAGACAGCAAAGTAGCATACAAAAAATATTATGTTGCGGTAAAAAAAAATATCTTTACAAACTATGTATATAATTATCGTGTCTAATCTTTGTATTTTTATATAGAATAGTTTTAACAATATATTTCTTTCTCTCTCTCTCTCTCCCCCCCCCCTTCTTACTTGCCCCTCCCTCTCTCTCTTCTTTTATTATAAAGTAATAATTTAAATTAAATATTAACGCAAAGTCATTTATTTGACAAATTTTTGCTTCACGTATATTTGTGTATTTTGCGCAAACAAAAAAACTTACAAAAATATTGCTTTTTTCTTCAGTTATTCTATTAAACAAATTACGAATTCATCTAATTCAAATCTAATAAAATTTGACGCCGCATCAAACTCGACAAAAATCATCTCTCTTTTAGAATTAAACGCGATATAATTTTTCCGTTCCTTATCTAAAATATAACGCAATAAAAGGAAATCTTTAATTAAAAGAGATGTATCTCTTAACAATTTTTTCCGCTCTAATTCTGCTCATAATCAATTTTCTTAGAAAATGTCGCGAATTTGTGACACGAAATGCATATTTAATATACGATCGGTCCTATACTGCGACGACGTTTTACACATCGTCATTTACACGAGCAGCTTCTACATACATGAAAACGATTAAAAAACGATCTACATTACGTTATCGTGTATTCTATAATATTGTAGTGTTACTGAAGGACGATTGAAGCGACGCTATCATAAATCTCAACTCGTTTGCGACTGGTGCTCGTGCTGGCGAAACAACAACAACAGCAACAACAAGGTTTTCTTTATCTAATGTCTATCACTCTACTCGTATATAATAATATCGCGATCATCGATCGCGCGTTTATAAAATTCTCTGAAAGCCCTGTTCGCACAACAACGTATTACATATGTATGTATCGTCAACGTACGCACGTGTATGTCGGGTGTACGTACATGTAGATCTATAGATATATGTATCTCTCCCTCACTCCTTTTTCAACAACATGTGGTAAAATAGTGCGATCTCGCTAGAAAGCCAACAATCGTATGGACGGTAGCGAACGCAATCAATTGGAACAGATTTTGCTGAAACAAAGGTCCGTTGTCTCTGAGCGTAATCGTAATAGAACCGACTATCTTCTTCGCAGAAAGATTCCCGATTCGGGATATCATGTCGATGTCCGAAACAATCTCGCTCCTTTTGTACACGAGTTTTTGTACATGTCTTGTATACTCTCTCATTTTCTCTCACGGCGCCATAAGTTTTAAATATCGAAAAATATTCTCTCTACTCTGAGTAATCATTGTTTTAAAACTACCACAAGTTACAATTTCGCGATCGATCATGTACGTATGTAGATATATTTTTTTTTTACTTTCTCATTAATCCTTCGGCTGATTCTATATAACATAATTAACCCGCGTGTCGTATACTCTTTTTCATAATCGATTAATTAGTCGGTAACGGATTTGCGCGTTATCTTCGTGGGAGGGATTGCAGCGCGGATCGTGTATATACGCAGGGATCGTTAACAAGCGCCGTTATTATATAGCGCGATTGAACGGCGCCGTAAAAGCGCGAGATAACCTGCCGCACTTAATTGCAAGCAATTATCGCCATAACCGACAAAGTCCCAAAGGATTAATTCTACGTCCCATATGCATCAATCTTTCCAATTTATTACTTCATCTTGCAGATCGATCGTTGCGCAAGCTGCATAAACGCAACGCTCGGGCTCCGTAATATATCTAAAAGACAGATTGTCAGTGATAAAGATCTCATTTATCATAATTTCTTCGATTAATATGAATGTTTCAAATCGTAAAGTCAACTCACTCAGTACTTATAAAACGCACGAATGTGCCCAAACTGTATCTATGGAGAGATTTCCCTCCCGTTTCATCTACTATCTTCATCAAAAGTACTTTCTCGCCAGATATGAGTAACATTTGTATAACAATTTGTACAGATCAAAATTAACCAACAATTTCCATCATTATGCGATATGCACGTTTAATGTGTCGCTGACACGAATCAAATTCGAATCGTGCCGATTGCGTACTATCACCCGATCACGCCCGATCACGTAAAAGATCATTTACCTCTAATAGTTTCATCCGAACGAACGCTAGAATGGATTGCATGTCCCGAATGCGAAACATTAACAGGCGCATTTTATTACAAAATTTATACATCTTTGCCGGAAGCTTCTCCATTTTTTTCAAGGCTGCACGCGCAATAAGTTGATAATTTATCCCGCGCAATAAAGAACGCACAATAGCCAGCCGAGATTCTCGAGAACTGTTCGCCGATCATCCGCCAAATGATTTTCTATTCTATCAAACTCGAGAGAAAACCGGGCTTTTCCTGATGCTACGTCATCGTCGAAGGATGCGATTCCGGTGGTGCCGGCAGCTGAGGAGTTTGCCGATTCGAGAGCCGACGTGGCCAACGTTGCGGCGAGACCGGCGGCGTTGGTCGCGGCGTATTCGGTGCGGAACCGGCGGTCAATCGCCAATTACTGCTGGAGAATACACTCGATCTGCCCACGGCGGAAAGATTGGCGTTGCTGCTGCTGCAAGCGACCGCCGCCGAGAGATCCACGCGCGACACAGCCCTGTGTGCATCGATTAATTTTCTTTCAACATCTTAATCATCAAAATCCAATCTTTATTCGAATCGAAAGAAAATCACACGTGCTCATTTAAATAATAAAAATATGTAAACAAATTATCTCCCGCACTCAAATAGCTTCGATAAAATAATTTTGAATAGATATAAAAGAGAACGAGGGGGAAATTTTCTCATGTCACAAGTTCAAGCCGACTTACCTGGAAGGCGGAGCGGAACCTCCAGTGTAAGAATGCAATCCTGCCGGACCACTCCTCGGTCTTGACGTCGACACAACACTCGTTGATCTATGCAAGGCCGGTGAGGGTGGCGCTGATGGTAGCATTCGTGGTGTCTGCGGGGGCGTCCGGCCGGACGATACACTTCCGAGGCTGCTAGTAGAAGACTTTCTTCTCGGGCTCCTGCGATCATTCGTCATAATTATAGACAGAAAATTCCCTTATATTGGCTAAATACAGCGAGAAAGCGAGAAAGACAGTCCTGCATAAAATAAAATAAATTCGAAATTATAAATATATGTAGCACATCAAGATGCGCTTGCGTGAAAGAGGAAGGACACATTGAACATTTATTCCAATTATTCTAGTAAAGGATTTTTAATATGCAAATATTATTTTGCTTTGCAAATTAGGATTCTATTGATCCATTAATTTATTCTTTATCGTTTATCTGAATCATTGTATGTATGGCCAATATGCAATATAATCATGAATTTATTTTATTCAAGGATCTCTGTCAAAGATCTTTCCTCTCTTCAATCGATCTTACTTTTTAATGTATCCAATATAACTTTTTGCACAAAGCACTTTTATTCCAATATAATATTGAATGTTATTCAAAACCAAATCGACCTTTATAGCCGAGGATTTCAACGCAATTACCTTTTAGTAGCTTGACGACAGAGACCAGTTGGACAAGTGCGTCCCATGGCGCATTTGCCCTCGCATACCTCTTTCGCTAGAGCTAGTGTTTCGTAATTTCTCAAGGTGGATCTGCAAACCTCTGCATCGGCCTCGGCGAGAGCGAGACTGGGAAACCGCTCCTTTAATCTGCGACGCTCCTACGTTAAATAGTAAAATTTTGTGATCCTTTTTGATCATTTAAAATATATATTATCAGTTATAACAATGTTTTTGTAATTATAAAATATATAATATATCAAAGAAAAATAAAAAATAAAAAGACAGAAGATTGGATATATACATTCTGAAAGGAACAGAAAAAAACGAGTAAAGACAGAAAGCCAAGTGATTATCTTGGTGTTACTTACATCTTGTAAGCGACTGGATTCAAAATCCTTGAGCTGCTGTTGAAAACCGACATTCGGATTCGCGATGGAACGACCCACTCTAACGACTTTGAGCGATTCTTTCCAGGACAAATCGGTGATGCTCATGATGTAAGCCACCGCCACCGTCACACTCCTCGACATTCCTGCCAGACTAAAAACAGTTATTTTTACTTACAAAAATTTATAGTGTCAATCTTTATTTCTATGAATTGCTTGTCAAAATTAACCGATGTTCTTTTCACCCCAGTTTCTTTATATCCGATCTACGTACAAGTGATTTTTTTTATAGGAAAATTTAAAATATCATACATTTTTCATATATCGCATTTTAAATAAACACTTGACTGTATTTTTAATGAAATTTAAAAGACCTCTCTTACTTAAAGTTTATTAAATAAATAATATACTTTTGTCATATATCATCTCTATTTTCCATCGTTTTTTCTTGTTTTTTAATCTTCTCTTTTTTGAATGTTATAATTACTCGTTTTATATTATTCATCCATAAATTATTTTTATTACTTCATTTTATTTTATTTAACTAATAATTAAGTTTTGTTAGTTATTTTCATTTTATTTATCTATAATTTATCAATTATAAATGCTCTTCGACATTTTTGTTAAAGAAGAATGGATTTCAAATCGGCTAAAAACTTTATAATCAATATGATCATCTGTGATTTTAACACACTGTATTATGAACGCATATAACAAGTATTTACCAATGGATCAGTACATTTCCGCCGCGAAGCCGGGCGGCATGGATGAAATCGTTGCACAAAGAAAAGTATTGCGATAAATTCTGATCAGGACTGTCCGCTGCTAAGATGCATAAGTAATGCTTATCCTGAAATGTAATCAAAATTTAATCCAAATATTAAGCCGTATCTTCTCGCCTTAGAGATCCTATTTTAAATCAAGTATACTTTACATAATGACAAATCGATCTATTTCTAATCGATAAATTTCGTTTATATTTTCTTATTGTTAAACTGATCTTATTATCGATACAATTTAAATTTTCTTCGTGCTATTCATACTTTGACTTTTATTGCAAATCAAATATCAAGTGAGGATTGCTATAATGACGAAGGAAATGCATTGGTATTATAAAACTGCTGATAATTTTGAAGCGTAAGAAAAACGAATTGCGTTAGACACGTTAGATATACTATTTCGATTCTGACAGTGTTATTTTACAAATTTTATTGCAAAATTTCATAGGCACTTGGAGAAAGATATACCGATCGTAATTTAAACGTTGCATTAAGAAAAATGACAAGGGGAATAGAGGAGAAATAAAAAACGAAAACTTGGAGGGAAGGATAAGAGAGTGGAAACATTTTAAATATAAATTTATTTATATGAAAAAAAAAATTGGTTAAAGAATTTAAAAATTTTATTAAATTTTAAATTGTATAAAAAAGATTAAAAATGACAGGAAAAAATGGAAGAAAAATAACAAAGGAAAAATTGAGAAAGAGAGAGAGAGAGAGAGAGAGAGAGATGAGTAGGGGAGCGATGAGTAGAATATTATATTTAAATATAATAAATATAAGAAATAGATAATCGGTTATGCGTATTATAATATATTGAAAAAATTAAAAGCGAGACTCAACTTGTTACTCTCATTATTTTCATTAATGCATGTTTCTGTCATTAAGTATAATACAAATTTTTATATTCTTTTTTATTACAATCCAAACTTTTCACACGACAGGTTTTTCATTGAAATTCTTTTCCGTCGATCGTTACATTAAAATTTGGTTCGAAATAGGTGCTTTAAGACATTTTTCCCGCGTTATATTATATTTTTCGTACTTACGGAATGCAGACGACGAGCCGTGTCGTGAATAGCCAGAATATGCGTGATCTCAAAACGCTCCAATTGATCGGCATCCTTGCTGTCCTGATAATTACCTATGTAAAGACCGGGAAGCACCTGTTGACATAATAAACGGTAATGCGAGGTATTATAAAGTCATACGTCAAAGTCACACATTTCGTAACGCAAGTCTTTAATTAATATTCTATTCACGATGTACAATAAGTAATCACGAAACGCGGTATAAATATCGCGTTTCTCTCGTAAATCTCGAGTCTTGAAAATACAAGCCGAGAGACATTGTCGTGATGTTCTCATTCGTCTTACCCCGGCTCTCATTCGAAATGGCAAGTCCCTTTCGGCGTCTATTTGGCAAAAGATTACTTACGATTAGACGATGAGAAAATCCAGGTCAGTTGGTAGGAGAAATGCAAAGCCACGAATTGAATTCGCGATGCGCCACGACTGGCGTCGCAATCTTAGATTAACTTACCGTTTGGCAAATATTGAATCTTGATGAAAAGTAGCTTGCAAGCGAGACGCGCGCGAGTGAGGCAAAAAGGAGATTGCATACATTAACTTAAATGCCACTTTTTATTCGACCATTCTTTCAACCAATATTGATTCATTGCCAGTCTTTAATGAAGGTTCGATAGAAAGCGCCGAGAGAGCGTTCTTTCTTTCTCTCGCGCGTTATAAATAAAATACATCGTTATACATCGAGTTAACGATCGAGTTGACAAATTAAGACACGTTGAAAAACAATCTCGCGGAACGATTTTTTCAATGCTCGTGTACGATGTTTATTTTAATTATCGTAATCTCAAGAATATCCATTCTCTGACGACACACCGGTCGTTAGTCTCAGTTCTCGCGATTGAATTTTATTCGAACCGTTCTTATCGCGATTACCCCCTCGCACCGAGTAGTTTGTTCCCTTCTCTGTGCATGCTCCGCGCGCACACACGTCGATTTTAGATGAGAAGAAACGAGGAACAAGGAGAGCGAACTCGGGGCTCGACGAAACCGCGAATTCCGAATCTAGACGAACGGTTACCGTCTCGTGAGCGATCGATTGCAAACGAAAGAGAGAGAGAGAGAAAGAGAGAGAGAGAGAGAGAGAGAGAGAGAGAAGGAAAAAAGGAGGGCGACGATATTCTCTCAAAGAGCAAAACGAGTGGAAGTAAACAACTAAACTCTCTATCGCGTCGTTGACGATATGCGATTTCGATCACTCGTAGTCTCCTGGTGTGTTTGCGCGATTCACGGTAGCGTGCAAACGTCAACCGCCGCGTCGGGGCATCGATCGGGACTCGACGAGACATCGTCGCGTATATTCGCTCGTCATCCACTCGGAGACGTCAAGATCCTCTTTCCCGACGTTCTTTTCGAGCGTTCCCCGAGGAGTATCCCGGGATCGCTCTTTTCGGTATCTTCAAGTCCATCGAGAACGGAAGATCGTGAGAATATTGCTGATAGTTTCGTTTTAAAGCGTGATTCGACGCATCATAAACGAAGAAAGAAATGCAATCGGCGAAAGCAGAAAAAAAGAAGGATAAGACCAAGAAGAATGAAGCTCGCGGATGACGAAATTATCGAAGAATCCAAGAGTTCGGTAGAATCGTCTCGTATCGTGAAAAGCCCGTCCACTATCGTCGACGTCATTACAAATGTTACTACGCGTAATGTTACAACCCTAAATCCTACGTTGGAGTTAACGATGAATTTTTCAACGATACGTCCTTTCGTAAATATCGCCGATGAAAGTATCGCCGTTCCGTCGACAAAAGTTGTTGACGATACAACCCGCGGAAAAAATTACCAGCAAAGTTTCCTTCGTAAGAAATGTAAAAAAAGGACCAAATGTGCGACAGAAGACTGTAAAGGAGGGAAAAAGAAGAATGCTATCGATGTACTCGGAGACGAATTGTTTTCCATCTGATTTCTGGAAGCCGAGTGCCTCGCCTAAGATGAATCCGCCGACGACTCGTACGAGCATGATGTATAACGTTGCTTTTATATATTCAATATAAGTATAAGAGAGTTAAGTTTTTTCGTAACAAGAAATTTCGAGAGTAACATTTCAAAGAAAATATATCATATTACGAATATAGAGATTTCGTTTCACACTTTTTAAACTTTGTAAAAAAATATATCTAGTGAAATTTTGAGACAATTAACCATTATAAACATTATAAACGTTATGTTTCGTTTTTCTTTAAAAAAAAGCATGATGCATTAAATTCGTATATTACACCATTAATAAAATTTGATTTCTCGTAAAGAATTATATTATATAATTTATTAAAAGTTATACCTATATGATATATACTTTTTATTTAAATTGACTAACGAGTTGCCAAAACTTTTCATCCTCCTGTAAACAATTTATGTATACAAAAACAGAGTAGGTAGAATTAATTAAATCGATGATATTGCTCGAGAAAAAAAAATATGCTAATGAGAATATGTGAACGGAACTGATTACTTATTTGAGGATGTGCAAAATTTGTTTTGTATTTTATAATTAAGATTAGTAACTCAAATTTTCCACCGCCATTTCAGCTTCGTCTTTCCGTTTCCATTTTACTAGCGCACGTTGCTGCTATATAAAATTTTATTGTTATTAACCGTATTATCGGCCGAGGTTTTAAACGAGGTTACGACAAGGTCAGCTAAGTTTTCAATCAACGTTATATTGAAATGCATTTAAAGTTGACAAGTTGTCGGATGATAAAAGCGTCAAATCGGAATAAAACGTATTTTTGTGCTATAAAGACCTTTTCACGTTTGCATCGAATAAAAGACATCTTTATCAAAGATTCACTGATCGTTATCAAATAATATTTTAAACTCAGAACAATAAAAATAAAGTAAATGTTTTTTTCTTTTTTAACTAAACGATTAAAATATTGATCTGGGAGCAACAATTTTCCCATTCAAGCAATTTCTCACCTTGTTCATGCCATTCCCCATGATGTCGACGAGCGACGACGAGCGCGCGCTTGATGTTACTGATTTAAAAGCACGAGTGCACAAGCCTTTCTTCATTCGCCATCATCTTCAGTCTCTTGAGCTTATTTCTCGATGATCCAATTCGATTCTCATCGGCAAGGCAGCAGAATTGTTCGTCAAGCATCATTCTCAATGTATAGAAGTGAGTCTCCATCAGGCCGCCGCGCATTCGATCTTATCGTCGATGACGTGGACCACGTGGGCTCTCGATCTTCTCTTTTGCCTATTTTTCTCTTTCTTTCCTCGTTTATTATCTCGATAATTTATTACTGTAGTACATAAATTATACAATTAGCGAGATAAATTTATTACTGTTTACGATAAGCAATGAGTAAAATTATTCCGTTTTTCATCTCTCTCTCTTGTAATCGTGCCTTTTTCTCGAGGATGACAATCGTGACCTGATACTCGATTTGCGAAGGAACTTTTGTATTCGCGAATGTTTTTCTGCAGATGTCTTTTGATTGAACTCTCGTTCCTAGACGCTCCAACGGGCCTCAGCGGGAGAGGTTCTATTTATACATAAATTACTTCGGTTTCCTTTGGGCGGATGCAAGAAAATAGACGAAATTTTAGGTGAACGATGTGTCGCAAAAAACAATATCATCTTTTTCTAGGAGGTCACCCGCAATCGTAACTCTCGTCGATCCTGCGAGAGAAAGAAAATTCTCGATTATAATAAGACGATTATAAAAAGACGAGATATCGTGCAAATAGAAGGAATAAAAGGAATTTGTCTTGGATATCGATTAGCGATACGCGGCACAATTGCCTCGCTCGAAAGAGGAAATGCGCGCTTGTTCTTTCGAGAAAGTGGGACAAGTTATTGATAAATTGTCACCATCAGTGTCCTAGGTACATGTGTTATATGTATAAAATCTCATTGTCAGCCCTATAAACCAGCTGCCTTAATAATTAACCGATTCAAATGTTTGAGATGTCTCGATGACACTCCTCATTATTACACATTGAGATAACTGATAAAAGTGGCAATAAAATTCCAACGAAAAGAAAATAAAACACGTTATTTTAAAAAACGAAGACAGTCTCTGAGTTTAAAGTGCGATTTTATCGATTGTTTTAAAATCGATAAGATAGATTATAAAGACTCGGTCACCTCGCAGTACGTTAACCTACTTTGTTAGCACGTTATAGTCGGCCGTATTAATCGTGTCTAATGAATTTGCATTCGATGGTTAAATTTGTAAAATTAAATAAAAAAGTAAAACCTGTCTGTGTTATTTAATTGCACGATTCAATTGTCTTGTACTCGCAAAAAACAAAAAAAAAATCGGTGAATCACGTGTCTTGAAATAAGTCTATAGCGAATACGGAGACACTAGATATCATATTAAAGTATCCCTGATTATATATCTACTTTCATTCTTTTACAATTACTTATATAAAGCATATGTAAATAATTTAGATTTACATTATAAATAATAAATAATAAATAATATATATGTTCTTCTGCTAAAACAATACAAAAAAATAATATTAATTTGTTTTTTTTTCTTTCAATTTTGTACAAATTTTTTGAACATTCATATATAGCCATTTTTTTAATACATCAATACATTAGGATACCAATTTTTAAGTTATAACCAATTATAAAAAGTAAAAACTTTTTTGTATATATCAAATAATCATAATGTATTTTAAACGTATAATAAATTTTACAAGAATTAGGCAATTTCAAAATCAATATTTCTTTATAATAAAGTTTTGATTTAAAAATCTGTTTTTTATTGAATTGGAAAGTTTAAAAAGGAAGAAATTTTTTTAAAAATATCAATATAAATGAAAAGAAAAAAAAATCTAAAATTAGTCAAAATATTCGTAATTAAAAGAAAACGTTATTTAAAGCGTCTTATAGAACGTAAAATCAATTCTGCGACAAAATTTCGTGACTATGTCATGACGTTGTCAAGGACACAAATCGCTATCCCCAGCCAGAAAAATAATGCTTTCGCGATTCTCTCTCGAAGCGACTTATAGGAATAGATGTTTTTGTTGCCGAGTCGAATATGGCAGCAGAAGACTGTACGTTTTAGGTAAATTTTAGCCTCCGATATATTGGCGTGATACCAACGCAACATATTTTGCTCTATCTGACAGACAAACATGGCTGTGATCTTATCCGGTGAACGAAACATTTCCGTTAACTTGATACCATTCCTATCACGAGAAATCAAATCTGAATGACATAATTGATACTAATTTATTGCTAATTTATCGTTAAGTTTGTACCCTAATTTCGAATTTATATTTCTCCTATCAATTAGCAAAAAATTCTTTAAAAATAGAGAAAAAGTATCAATTTTTACATCATACTAGCGCATCCCCATTTTCTAAAAGTACAGCGAATCGTAAACAAACAAATTTAACAAAACTAATTGCTAATTTATTATTTTCTTTATGCGCACAGATTCCAAAAATATTAAATTTTTTAATTTAATATATTAATAAAATAATCTAATATAACTTGATAATACCAGTTTGTTATCAAAAGTTTGTTGAATTAATTATTATATTATCGAAATATCCCCTAATTTTCAATTTGTTATTCACGAAGAATAAAAGTCTTTGATTGTTTCTTAAAAAATCTTAACAAAGTAATTATAACTTTTAAGAATAATTATCTGAGTTGTATTTTCAATTTTGGTTTTGTGCGGTGTATAGCTATTGTTTATTTGAGTGTTTTATTGTCATTCGCGCGAGAAGATAGCAGCGCAAGGCACTCCAAACGTCATCGTATTATCTCTTAAAACGTGATCTCTATCTACGATTATTACAAATAACGATAATTGACTGCATGACTAATGAATTTTCGCAATTATTACAATTTTCAATTAGCCATTAACTCACGTAGTATCATATAGCATTGCGTAAAACCACCGTTGAAACTACCGCGTGCTTTTATGTAATCTTTGATCAAAATTCATTTTCGGACATTGCAAAGCGATGGCGTATTCTTGGATATTACATTTTACGAATATGTATCTTTAATTTCTATATGCCCATTTATTTGTGTTACAATGAAAAGTGATAAAACTGCCGATAGTGAAATATACTATTAATAATCTATTATTAATAATGTATTATTAATATATTATAAAATATTAATATTGAAATATAATAAACCTATAAATAAATTTTCGATAATACTCAAAACAGACACACACACACAAATGATTATTTAAAATACAAATAAAATAAATAAATAAATTTCAAAAAAAAAACAAGATATATATGTCACCCGCACACGTGCAATCAATCAGCCTTAAATGTACTTATACGTGTTTTTCGGCTGCAAGAAAAGAGTTTTTTGTTTCTCAATACTTATGGAAGATTAATGAAAAGATAATTATGATTTAATTTATAGATATTTTTCAGTATTTCCTTCATACATTAAACATGATATTAAAAACATTGATATTAAAAATAATTTCGTCATTCTTTTTTTCATTCTTAATAAAATATTGTGAAATGTCTCTATGCATGTAATAAATCAGACTTTCTATAAATTATCGATACTAAAGTGATTAAAATATCTCGATGTTAAAAATACTAGTATGTACATATATCACATTATTTTTAAGTAGCGCCATTAAAATATCGAAATATATCCGTATTACAACCACTGTTATAGCATAAATATTTGGTGAATATTCTTGAATCTTTATCGGATATTTAATATCGCTTATAGCCTTCTGAATATTTATTAGTATTGCTATTTATTACTATCTCAATAGTAAATTGATAGATATTTTAACAAAAAAAAAAAAAAAATCTATCAATTTACTATTTAGATAGATGCAATTGCATAAAATTACTGCGTCTAGCGAGTGTTATTGACCTACTCTTAAAATAAAACAATGATCCGATATAATGGAATAAATTCAATGAAAACCAATCATATCGGACAATCTGAAAATTATCACGCGTGGAACATTTCATACAGTAAATCTTTTTTCACGCATATCAAATTAATTTGCGTAAAATTAATTCATTAAAATCGAGTACATCGAGGACGCATTCGTAAAATCCCTTCATGTATTATCTGGCCAAAGATCGATTACGCATCCCCGATTATCCATCGAGTCTCATAAAATAGATATATCGTATCGAGATTCAGCCTGTAATCAAGCTAAAAGCGATGTATACTGTAAATTATGCAGCAATCCGCATGTCTGATGCAAGTATCTCTTAATAGAGAAAGATGCCAAACAAGTTAAATAAGGAAAGTAGAGCATTTATTTACGTTCAAAATTAAAATAACGCTAAAATTAATATTTATCACTAGGCTTGTTAAAGCAAATAATCAAAGGTTCATGAAAAATGTCGGAATTACATAAAAACGAAATTTACAAAGCAAATTGCGATAAAGAAATAAAAAAAAGCTCAAATTCGAGACGCATTTGCAAAATTCGCATTTTACTTTTGATATCGCGATAAAGATATAAAAAGAAAATATACCTATGTCCCGCCCTAAGAATATACCTCTTATCGCAACTAGCTCGCACTCGCGGGATGCTGCATCGTCTCTCCGAGAGGAAGCAAGTGGAACGAAAAGAGAAATCGTTCGCGCACTTTGTTCAACCGCTGCCGCGAAAAGGAATTCCCGAGGCGGCCGACGAATCGTGCCTTTTTAATCCTATTGCTCGGCTACACTTTTCAGCCCCGTCTGTCACACACAAACGTTGCAGCAGATTGTACTGCAATTCGTATGCATTCTTCTTTCTTTTTCTCTCTTTCTTTTGGTCGACGATTCGACGGAAGGGCGCGTCGTACGAGAACTACCCCGCTCACGGTGAGCAAGGAATAGGGATGAGAGAAACAAGTAGCAAAGAGAGTAAGGAAGACGACAAACGAGGTAAAGTGGGGGAAACTAAACCGCGACGGCGGAAAACGGATGGCGGGAGAAGTAAAACTGCTAGGGGTAACGTGCAGGATAGTGGGGTAGATCCTATATCGTCACGCAAATAGAGCCACAAAGCTCCTGCCTACGAATCCTCGAAAGCGCGTTTCGCCAGTTTTGTTCCGCGCGTCAGGATCTTGCATCCATTCTGAGTCATCTCAAAATCGCTCCGGCGTCGGCGGAAAAGAGAGGAAAATGATTGTAATAATTCACACTCTGCCAAGCTAAACACTTGGAAAACGCAAGCTCTTCAACTCAATGCATTACGATCGATTGCTGCAATGGACGATGTCTCTGGTTTAGAATTAACCTGATAGTCAAATGGACGTTGCTGTGACACGATCGGACACAGTCCTCTTTCAGAGAAGCTTAATCTTACTCGTCGCACTGAATGCAAATCTCTAGAATACGAGCGCGATTCGGATACCAATAATCGCTTCATCACCGCGATAAGATATCATATCCCGGATTTCTCTTTTGGAAGCCAACGTGAGCGGATATGGTCGTTTTCACCACGTCTGCGGCCTGTTCAAATTCATTGCCATGAGATGGGTGAGGATAGCGAAATCTTGTAACAGATTTGCCACGATGGGAGGATGAGAATGAAACATGGAGGGGATCGACAGGAGTGAATGAAGATTGTCCAGATCCTGGCTCGAATAATCCTTCGTTTTTTTTTTCGCGAGTTTTAAATTCTAATTTCTTTGCCGTAAAATTCGCAATGTATCATGTTCATAGTTCATAGATTCTCTATAAAAAGGCTATAATTCTTTACGATGATCTTTTGACGGAAATAATCGCGTGCTTCGCAATATTACAACTCTACTAATAGACGGAGAGGATGGGAAATTATCCGTCCCTGAAACTAAAGCGCCGTATACGTCTGCGTTGCGGCGAGCTCGCGCACAAGCCGCTCAATAAAGACCGTTCGCACCCCTCGGCACCCCTCGACCCTGCCCTACAAACGAGAAATCTGGTGTAGTAGGACTTGCAACGTGAACTACTGGGCTATGCTTGCATCGTAACCGATTGCCGATATACATATGTGTATGTATGCATGCGCGCGCCTGTAATCTTGAATGGGCTCGTATCTTGCTGAAGCATGTCGCCGAGAAGCGCGCTCTTTTCGCAATGACGCGCTTCTTGGCAGATGCGTTGCATATGCGTGGCAAAAGATTAAAAAGAAATATTGTCTTCTTTCGTGAAAAACCATGTCGTACCACACTTCATATAGAAAATTAGAATCCTACGATCGCTTATGGATCAATTGCGATTACAATCGTGCAATACGAATTCACTCTGATTCGCCTTCACATTATTCAACGATTACATAATAAAATTTTTTTTTAATAATATGACTCGAGGATTATGTGTCTTAAATCGCTCGAAAATTCGTTTCTGAATTACCAGGAGATAATAGGAAAATATATTTCACGAGAAATTAGTAGTTTATCCTTCAACAATATAGTAAATTTCTGATAAGAGCACATAATAGATACTTGTAATATCAATAGAAAAATAGAGGTAAATCGTATAATATAATTTGTTGTAACATCACCGTTTTTAATATAAAAGTGCTTGCTGCTGATTATTGATGCTTTAATTTCTTCTCGATGATGAAAATCTCTTTCTTCTCATTCTTTTCAGCGGGAACGTAACATGTCAAAATTAAGCCGAGAAGTACCAAGGAAGTTCCACACCACCAGGCCAATGATGTAGATTCATCAAACACGATGAAGCCTACAAGAGCCTTTGAAAAACAAAACACATTAAATTTTACATTGTTGCAGAAAATCTGAAAAATTGAATAAAATAGTAAAATGTTATAGAAAATATAAAAATATATTTGTATTAAATTTTTAAGGTTTGAACTCTGAATAGTTTCAACGAGGGAAAGATGTGTATGAGCATGTAGATTTTGTTATATTTTATTTTATTTTTATTTCACAATTTAAAAATTAAACGTAAATATAATATCTTTTGCAATATAATATATTAGTTATTTTAACATAATGCGTTATACATGATGATATTTAATTTATAATTATATATCTCAAAATTTAAAGATTAAAAACGATTGCGATCTTAAGAGACTTTTGCTCTGTCTCTTTCTGCAAAAAAAAATAATTAAACTAATCCAATTGACTCGGCTAAGTAAGATAAAAAAAAAATTTATATTAAAAATTTAGGAAAGTTTTGATTATTGTATTATTTCAAAATAGATCTTTTATCATTTGCAAAAAATTATATCTCGCCAATGATCTTGAATTTATACATTGTCATGTCACATTATAAGATGTCGCATTTTTTAGAATCAACTAGAGTCCGAATGAAATGAGTATTCTTATTTCTGAGATATATCACTTTACGAAACATTGTAATTTTCATCTACACATAGAGGCGTAAATAATTATCTTTTTTACAAAACTAAAATCTTTTCTTATTTTTGCATTTGAATATCTCTTATAAAAAAAAAAAGTATTGAAAATTAATGAGGTTGACGAGCCCAATGTCTGATATATAAAATGAACTATATGATAAATATATAGCTGCATCTTTATTTTTCGAAGACTGGTAAAGTCGGTAACGTTCTTATATTCTCACAAATCCAAATTTAATCTCGTAAATGTTTAACTTCGCCAACACAATCAATAAGGTCACGCTACCGACAGAGTGTGGATTAAATCAATTTCCGTAGAAAATTACAGGAATATTACAATTTGTAAAGTCGTCAAGATATATGCCTGATTTTTTTTTACTTTTACACAATAGATTAAAAATAAAGTAATAATATTAAAATCGTAAAATTTTTGAAGATTAATAAGGAACACGTATCTAAATGAAATGAATATAATTTGTAGAAAATTTCGAGAGAGAAAAACGGAATATATATATTCTTTAGTGTGAGAAATGCCAAACATAATATTTTTATTGATCGTGTAATAATTCCGGCATGTACGCATAAAAGTGCACTACTATCTAGATTGCGTTTTAATAGCATGTATCACATCGTATACAGCTCTACGTAGCTGTGCACATATAATTGCTATGACCGCATTGTGCACGCTCGCGGAATTGCGTCTAGTTCGCGAAACAACTTTCACTCATTGCGAACCGACTCTCAGAAATATATTAATTTGATTATATTGTTGACCATAGAGACGAACAATTGCGTGGCCTGACAAATCTTCTTTTTCATAACTTACTCTCGTATGCCATTTCATTTCGCTATATTTTGTCAAAACTTTTTATAAGCATGAAAAAACAATGTTCTTCCTAACTTAAATTAATGATAAATTTGTCAATTGAAAATCGATTTTTTTTAGCGTGATATCAGGAAGGTCATTATTTTTCAATTTATGTATTATATTTTTATAAATCACAAATTAAAATTCTGTTAAAGCATAATCTCTTTTTGAAGTCAATTGAGAAATATACTTGCACTGTTATTAAATTATGTATTTATTCTAGTTTTTAGTTTTTTTTGTCGCTTGTAACTTGAAAATAACTATTAAATATCTCAAAATTTTATTTTTTTGTTAAAGAGAGATTTTGAAATCCATGAAAAATTCATTTATTAAAGTTAGGATTTAGATTAAGATATTGCCCACTTTATATTATATTTATTAATTTATACTTGTTATTCATTGAAAATAGGTATTATTTTTATAAGATTAATAACTTACAGAACAAACATAGTTTGTAGCTGCACTGGCGACCGTCACCGGCAAAGAGGATCCGCTGCCATGAAGCGCTTTGACAAAAAACGTACATCCCACGGTGTTGCACACGATCATAAAGACCAGAAGCGCTCCTTTTAGTAATAACTGCAACTTTTTGCAAGAGAGAAAATAAATATACAAACATTACATTATTCTATAATAATATTTCATCATTTATATAGTCTCGAATCTTCGGGATAATCTATTTTTAATTCCTCAATTTTCGATAGCTCGTTTTACCTATATTAATATATGAATTAATTGCTTTGCAAAAAAAGAAGAAGAAAAAGAAAGGTCTCTCAATATATATTTTCTCATCATTATTTCCAAATATCGATTCCTCGTATATACGTCGCGCAGATCAACAGCGTTGTTTTTATTTTATTCGATTCGAATATCTGCCGCCAACTCACCAATGACGATGCGTTGTCAGCGCCGGCGAGCTTACCCAGGAGGCTGCCACCGGTCGCGAAAACGCCAGCAACGATCGCAAGATGTGCCCCGCTTCCGCGATATTCTTCCATATCGATAGCTAACGGCAAGGTCTGGATTCAGATCCAGATGTTGACAAAAAAGAGAGAGATGATTCGATGAACGGTATGCGGTGCCTGGTACCCGGTATCCAAAGTCGTTCGCGATACCTACGAAAGAGAAAGATACGTGATGCGCGATAAAATTCGCATTTTTATCTGCTTGAAACGAGGATTAAATAGTTTGACCGACGAAATAACGATATCGAGCGTGATCGGATGAATGATGGCGGACGAGCATGCGCTCTGTCGTTCGGCGAAAATACGCATTTGCAGTCAAATAAGAGCAAATAAATTTTTTTTTATTATTTCAGCTTCGATAAAAGATATACAAAAATAGAACATATGAATATTTTATATTTTACATATTATATATTGAAAATTTGACAAGCATTAATTTCTCCGTCATTCGTGATGTTCATTTTTTCTTGCAAATTAATTTGCATTATTATTGTTCGCAAAGTATTTATGTATTTTTATTCGTATTTATACACACACACACATACACACACAAAATACTTAAATAGATTAAAGCATATTATTTAAGCTCAATTTACTACATATTTAGCAAAAAGTATAATTACAAGGAAAAAGGGCAAAGAGTATAGGTGTATGTAAAAAGTATAATCACATGCGTGATACTCTAATTCTCATGACACACATAGACGTGATAACGATAATCTTTTTGTTAGCAAATTTTTCGTATATAATTAAAAATACATGTTATAAGAACGCGGAAGTACATACGTGAAAAATAGAATGTAATCTATAAATAAATGTACATATTAATCATACCGAGGCAATCTGATACAAAAAAATATGGCAAGTAGAAAGAGAGAGAGAGAGAAAGAGAGAGAGAGAGAGAACAACACAGTTGCAGGACACAGTTCCAACTGCGTTTCAAAATTCACCGAAGCGTAACTACCATTCGTTCTTTATTATTAATAAGCTCTATCCAGATCGAGAAATTTGACGTCGTGCAAATAGGAAGAGGAAACGATACCTCGCTTATCGACCGGTTAGCGCATAATGCAGAACGGTTACGCAAAAGCGTCTCGTTTTCGCGGCTACAGCTTACGAGCCGTAAGCCGTGAGCCATAATCATTGTCGGTCGTCGCGGGTTGTGAGCGACAAGTGACGAAAGCGCCGCTGTCGATCGCCCGATCACTCACGCACGAGTGCCGATCGGCGATCGCGCTAAAGGCCATTGCACGTGAAAAAATTTTAGTCGTAATCGTAAGACCGTAAGCAAATTAACCAATCACAGTTAAATATTCTAATTACGTTGTTAGAATGCTTGATTGTGATTGGTCGATTTGCTTATGGTCTTACGATTACGGCTAAAATTTTTTCACGTGCAATGGCCTTAAATCATGCTTCGGCTCGACTTCGGCCTTGGGCGGATAAGCTGGGACGAGCGAGAGCGCGCGTATCCGCCGAGTCGGTTCGTTCACGATGCGAACCAGCTGAAACAAGCTTGCCACCGGAATCCGATCAGGCGCGGTGAATGGTGACGCGAGACGCGAGTGACGAGGACGAGAAGAGAGGCGAGAGTGGCGAGACGAGCGTGCGCGGAGCGCGGTGCGCGGTGCGCGGGCGTGATTTCTCTCACAAGGTAGTTTAAAAATGGCGAACGACAGGTAGACGTTTCCGTCGGCTGCACGCGTTGCCAGGTACGGGAAACGCGCGCGCGCGCGCGCGAGTGTATTCTCACTAGCGGCGGTGGTATCGTCGATCGCGGCGGAGACGCGTCAAAGTTGTATCGAAATCTGCGTGAATTATGGCGTAAATCATGCGACGAAGGCGCGAAGTGCGACGTGAATGAAGTCCGGGTCACCTCGTCACCGTCGCTCGTTACATTCCGCTGGCGCGATTGCAAAGCGTGGAGGGAACGGGGGAGGAAGGAAAGCGGACCAACCATCGCCGCCGCATGTCGAACCGCGCGCTCGCATACGTAAGTAAAGAGAAGAAGGAAAAAAAAATGCTATTCACCTGGTTGATTTTCCACGGCGGAAAACTCGATCGCATTCGATCGCCGATCTGGATGTTTCGCCTCCCCACGGAAAATTTATCCTGCTCTCCTCTTAGAGAGATCCTGCGCGTTACGCACCGCTCATCCTGGCCTTGATCGCGCGATATTGGCTTCGGTTTCGGCTTCGGCTTCGGCCTCGTCGAGCGATATAATTGGCAGGAAGTAAAATCCATCCGCGCTCTCGCTTGTTTTTCACTGTGTGCCCACGTTGAATCGTTTGCCGTACGAACGAGGAAAGAGTGCGATAAATTCCTGTGATATTATTTTACCGATTACCTAATCCTAATGATTGACAAAGTAATGTGCAAACAGATTTGATAAATAACAGCATATTTCCCATGTATTTCTGCGGATTGATTATGAAAAATTGCGCGTAATAAAATATTAAAAATGATATGCTCTTCTATTTCAAAATTAATTTTATATATAGATACATATTTCTTTTATATCGTAATACAAATATTGAATTTTATAAAATATTTTTCATTTCCTCTTATGAATCTTTATTTTTTTGAGGAAAAGTAAATATGTGTGGTATACATTTTGAAGGAGTAGTAGGCAAAATGTTTGTAGCATTTATAAATCATGTCCAAGGAATATTAAATTTATGTTGCCATTAAAGTTAGAATGTTTAAATAAATAGACTCTTATACGTATTACCTAGCACAATGTATTATGTTGAGAGATTTAGATAGAATTTGTTATATATGCACATTATACACAGCATATGTATAATCTATTTATTATTAAAGAGTTTTGTACATTATATTATGTTTAATAAAAAAAAATAAAGGTTTCTGCAATAATGGATTAAACGCAAATAAGATAAGAAATTTTGAAATATATATGCATATTGCATTGATTATAATTTGATTTTTTTCTTTTAATACATACAGAAAAATTGATTTCTCTTTACGAATTGGTATATTATTTAATAAATATCTTATTTTTCTACAGAAATATAATTATTTTTTCATTTCTTATTTGCTTTTCTTTTTTATCAAATATTGTCATTTTATTGTTATTTTATTTAAAGAGACTTCGTTAAATATTTAAGATAAATTCTTATTTTCTAATTCCATTTGTAGAAATCTAACAATCTTTAAAGAAAAAAGAAAAATTAGTGTCAAATTACTGTTTCTAGTTACCGTTTCTAGAAAGCCTTTTGTCAGTGTGTTTAAACATTTGTGCAAACATTTTATGTTTACTTACCTAAGTACCTGATAAATTTTGCAGAGCACTAGAATAAAATGTGCTATCATTCCTGCCAGATAACTCAGGAAAATCAATCAAGTTGCATATGTATTGTTGAAATAAATGAAAATTCTGATATCAGAATAGTGTCCAGTATTTGTTCAAAAAGTTTAAATTATCTGAGAATGAAATCTTGGCTTTATAGCTGTAAAGGTAAAATCTGTTTATGTTGTTTTGTTCATGTTACAGAGCCTTCTACTTATTATATTTAAATGTTTTTTTAAATGTATGGTTAGTAAAAACAAAACATAAATATGAAAGATTTCTAATAAATTTAAAAATTTATATGCATCTTTTTCCTGGAGCAGATTTTTCATTTTTTTTATACAATTGCATTACGTGTGCATATGTATGTATGTATGTATGTATGTATGTATGTATGTATGTATGTATGTATGTATGTATAAATAAATATATATATGCTTACATTTAATGATGTTTTCTTCCTTGTCTTTGTTGTAAACAGGTAAATATACCTGCACAAATTACAAACACATAACAATGGAACACTCAGAGCTAGTGGCAGAAATGGTACATGTTGAAAGACTGACAACGCAAGAACGTTTACATTTGGCACGTCATCGTAGACTACAGCAATTGAAAGTATGGAGACAACGTGAAAAAGAATGGTTACGGCATCAAACTAGGCATACAAGTAACAAACGACACATATATTTTAGCGATAGTGTTATGTTATTAGAAGCTGCTGCAAGAAATGATATCGATGAAGGTAAGATATTTTATGTGTACATGTTATATGAGAAATATAAAAATTATCGACTAGGAAATATAAATATTATTTTGTTGAAAACATTTGTTTCTTTTTAGTAAGACGACTTTTGAAGAAAGGTGTAAATCCCGACTCAACAAATGAAGATGGTTTAACGGCGCTACATCAGTGTTGCATAGATGATAATGAAGAAATGATGAAGTTACTTATTGAATTTGGTGCTAATGTAAATGCAGAAGATAGTGAAAAATGGACACCATTACATGCTGCTGCTACATGTGGTCACTTACACTTAGTTAAATATCTTATTGCTAGAGGTGCAAATTTATTAGCTGTTAACGCTGATGGCAATATGCCATATGACATTTGTGAAGATGAAAAAACATTGGATTGCATCGAAGGTAATAAGATTCTTTCTATGTGCTGTAACATTTCCTTAATATTTGAAAGTTTTCATTTTCAAACATATAGTAGAAATAATAAAGTATGATGTATTCATATAAATTATGATCTTATAACATAGGAGAGATGGCGAGACGAGGCGTTACTCAAGAATTAATAGATGAAACAAGAGCCTCAACCGAGGTTCAAATGTTACGCGATTTGCAAAAAATTGCTTCTTTAGGAGGTGATCTTGAATATAAAGATCATCAAGGGGCCACACCTGTACGTTTTCCCTGTCTTTAATATAAGAAAAAAAATTGATTAGTAAATTATTTACAATTGCTATAATAATAATTATATTAATTTTTATTCTTACAGCTTCACATTGCAGCGGCAAATGGCTACTTACGAGTTGTAGAATTTCTTCTTGATCAACATGTATCAACAGATGTAGAGGACAATGATAAGTGGCAGCCGGTTCACGCAGCTGCATGTTGGGGACATGTAAGCTCAATATTTTTCAAAACAAAACAAAACAAAAAAAAAACAAATATTACTCTAATGTATTGTATATTTTATATGTTATATTGTAGTTGGAAGTACTTGAATTATTGGTGCAAAATGGAGCTGACCTAAATGCAAAAAATAAGCATGATGAAACCCCTGCAGGTAAAAATTATCAATTTGTTTAATTACATTATGATTTATATATAATTATTGATTTATATTATATGCATCTTGTCGAATTTTTTTCACCATCTTAATAATATAACGCAGATATATGCGAAGATCCAGAAATTAGGGAGAGAATAATGGAATTGAAAACGGAACAGGAGAGTAAACGACTTCGTGAAGCACAGGGACGAAGAGTACGCAGATCGCAGAGTATAAATACGCGGACGCAGAGCGTGCGTCGAACATCCATACGAGACAAAGTTCTTACTACTAAAAAAGATGCTCAAGAAGAAGCACGTTTTAGGTTACAAGCACAACAGGTATATCAAAATTTTGAGAACTAAAAAATATCTTAAATATTATTTTACTTTTTCCTTGATATATATATATAAGAAATAAAAGATATAAAAGAAATTAATGCTGAATATTGGATTTTGAATGTATAAATGAATATATAATAATATAATAATATCAAACATTTATTTAGACATACGTTGGTGCTCCTGCACCTAGTATTCCGCCATTGGAGAATAATACACAGGAAGTAGGAGACCACGAGACTGATTCTAGCACATTGCCACCAGCAGTGCGAAAAGGTCCCGAAGGAAAAGACAATGAGTCTTTTCTTCATGAAGATGTTGATAAAGATTCAGGTACATTCCAAATGTATTCTTACTTGCAATGGTTGTGGTTCAGTAGAATACTGTAATAAATGGTAGCTTTTTATGCAGAGAGATTTTTGAGAAATATATATTTCGATCATGTCGTGATTCAAAAATTGCACAAATGTATATGTATATACATATACATATACATATATATATATATATATATATATATGCACACATATCATGTTCATTTATCTCATAAAGTACAAAAGAAACATAGGAAAGTATTTGTGAAT